>JAMXBB010000002.1:2898934-3151370 GCA_024138015.1 Lumnitzera littorea | reverse complement strand
GGGGGAGGGGTGTGTGTGTGTGTGTGTAGGGTGTTGGGGGAAACAAAATGAAGAGAAAATGTAGGGGGAAAAAAGAAATGGTTCAAGAGCTAAGCCGACTGAACCACTCCGGAACCACCAGTATATGAGTTGGTTACGGTTCACCATGGAATCAACTCATGAACCGACAATTCAAGGCTAGTTCGGCCTTTTGGAAAGCTTTAATCGAAGGTATAGCTTCTGTTCGCTACTCCTTCCATGCCTTTCAACCTTTAGGATAACCTGTACCTTTCCTTGTGCTAATTAAACTAGGTTGTAAGATGACCCTATCCTTTACTGGGACTCACTGAAGATATAATCCTGATTATTGTTCAAATGCTCATTATAGACCAGTCCAACTAGGAGTACGATTGAATCTTGGAACTTTTTAACATTGCTTCTCCCTTAGCTGCATCCAAACCATTGTGACTTTGTTTAATTATTACTTTTTTGTCTGCTTGGTAGGCTTTTCATAGTTCACGACCCCAAGTCGTAATAGGTAGGCAATCAAATCCAATCTTCTCGGTTCAATGCCTATTTCTAAGTCTAAGTGGTAAGCTCATCATTGGGCAAAATTGCCCCCTTTCTATTTCATCTCATAATTAGAGAGGCATTAGAGGTTGACTTTCTATAGGTTAAAGGAAATTTTCAAGAAAGCAAGATTAGTGTAGAAATCTAACTAAAGGCAGAGGAGAGAGAGAGGGATGATGGGGGAATTTCATTCACTAGCTATGGTACGGAGTGGCAAACTCAACTATGCACAATGGTCTTCAATAGCAAGTAGGTCTTTCAGAATCTCTATCTTTTTTAGTGAGTCGACTAATGAAAGTCTACAAAATCTAGCCCCTAAGGGAGTAAAAGGTATAATTTTTAAAGTTTTTGAAGCTCTAACATGATTTTGATAGAAAACGTTTTGTCAACTAAACAAAAACAAGAAGAAAAGAAGAGAAAGGCACTGTTCTTCGAAAGAGGGATGATGTCCAAGGAATAAAACTCAAAGGTAAAACAAAAAGAAGAAAGAAGCCCCGAGCCCTAGAGGTAGAGATCGAGGGAGTGTTTTCATCCTTTCTTTTAAGATGTAATGCTTAGAAAGTCACTTAAGCACCTCCTCAATAAAGCGTTGACCTTCTAATTGAGTTACTGCTGGGAGTGAAGCTACAAACAAAAAGGGACCCTCTTGAATGGCTACTCGATAACTAGAAGAACTTGGGATGGACTTAGATGAGCCATTTGAGTTTAAAGGTCAGGCTTCATCAAGACCTCTAAAGCTAAAGAACCATTCGGAGCATCGGTCCTCTTCTAGAAGAAAGAAGATGTGGGCTTGACCTTATGTATAGACTAGAGAGCTCTCAAGAAGGTAACCCTTTTCAAGAAGTATCCCATCCTACTAATCGCCTATGTCTTTGATCAACTAAGCTAAAATAGAGACTGAACCAAGCTTGACTTGAATTACTATCAAGTTTGAATAGTAGAAGGAGATGACCGCTTCACTCGTTAAGGGCCTTTGCCTTCTTATGCCCTTCCTTCGGTCTCACTAATGCCTACCTTTTGGACCTTTATGAATAAGATATCCATGATTCTCTCAACTAGTTCGTTGTGGTTTACCTCGATAACATTCAAGTGTCTACCTAGTAGGAAGACATGGAGCATTTTTTAATAGTCTTTAGGAAGTTGCGAGAGAATGAGCCATACGCAAAGAAGGTTTTTTTCTCGAGTGAAACAGTTGTTCAGCCTTGGCCACATCAGAATAGACTTCTAAAAGGTGAGTTCCATAAAGTAAGAGGAGTAGAGTAATGGCATCATAGTGGTAACTAAGAGCGAAGGTTCCAGTTGGAGAACCTTTTGTATAGCCCAAAGATGGGGATTTAGGTATGGAAGTCTTTTTGTATGTAGTTTTCCTCTAGCTTGGAACTTGAGTGATTCTAGCTCAAAACCTGAGTGATTCTAACTCCTGACCCTATAGCCTTAGGAGTTTGGATTCGTTTTGTAACACGAGAAGCTTCTTGGTTTTTAATACCAACGAATAATGATAGACACCCTCCTTGGTGAGACTCCTTCACCACCACAATATACATACAATTAAAGGTACTTGAAATAAAAGTCTATCTTGTACCTCAGGGGGACTAACATTTCCCCGCTTAGCATGAGAGGAAGTTCTTTCAAGGTACTTGCGAAAAGTATAAGGACTCATTTTAG
Organism: Lumnitzera littorea; assembly: GCA_024138015.1. Lineage (NCBI taxonomy): Eukaryota > Viridiplantae > Streptophyta > Magnoliopsida > Myrtales > Combretaceae > Lumnitzera > Lumnitzera littorea. Next base: position 3,149,156 of record JAMXBB010000002.1, on the reverse strand, counting down.
TAACACCATTACTCCCAATTTGACCCTGCGTCGACTTAATGATACTGGCATACTTGCTATGACTGTGTTCACACTTACCAAAACCCCATAAAATCATTGTTCTGGTTGTTACGTGTCCAACATTTCACACACAGCCTAATGCGCCTTTCGGCCTCTAAGACAACTTGCACCTTTCCAACATTTAATACATGTAGGAATTGACTAGGGTAGTTGATAAGTATGAGACAATGCCAATACCAATGCATGACCATTAAAGATTACAATTATAGGGGAGGGGATATTAAGTATTCCCAGGTGCCTCCACAAATATGGCAAGAGCACAGCAAGATCCGGTATACAAAGGCTAGTTACCTACTCCGCATTTCAGGGTGTAGGGATGCAACAAACCATCTTACGTTGGCCAAGATACCTTACAGTCACATTGAGTTCCAAAGAAGTGTAGAGGAAGGGTAGCTAGCCTATCCACGTCAAGAGCCTAGGTGACAACCTGTAAAGAGGGCTTATTATGCCTATAGTAGGCCTAGTTGCAATCGCTTGCACAGGTAGATTCCATTGAGACCATCCCTTTTAAAAAACATTATATTGTATTAACTAAAAAATTAATGAAGGAGACTTTTCATTCATGAACCTTATAATTGCCACAGCTTCTCAATCGGATAATAATTGAACATGAAATTAATAGCAAATAACATTTGAATTGTTGTGAACTTTTCAATAACAATGGAACATGAAATTAATAAATTCCATATACTTTTACTCAAATAGTAAATGTAATAATTAAAATATGTAACCTTTAAAATGTACTCTGTTGTAGATATATTCTATATGGAAAAAATAATTTTTAATTTAAATTACTTCCAATTTATTATTTCTAATAATTTATTCTAACTTCGAAATAAATAAATATTGAATTAATTTCAGTATCTACTAAATTACTAATAAAGTATTTTGTTCCCATTAATTGTGTTATAATGCATGGCCTTTAAGTTTCTATATACAAATGTATTATCTATTTAAACACAAATTAAAGTAACCATTTAATAACAATTATTGGTCATCTAATGTGATAGAAAAAGTTGTGGACGAGAAACACTATGAATTGACTATTGCATATTTAAATCTCTTCATAAAATGATATTCCCATTAAATCATTGCATGACATATCATCAATATTCGATCATTTTAATTTATTTTTGAGATAAATTAGACAAAATAAAACACGTTGTAGCCATGATCTTATGAGTTACTAATATCTTAACCAAGCAACTTTGGATATCGACTCCCTTATTTAAGAGAGTAATGAATTATATCTTAATTCATCATTATTCTCTTTATATTTTATGTTATACTATTATGTCTATTAAAGTATTGACCCAACATATGTCTTAACAAACTTGACCTTAAGAAATATCCTTGATACACACTCTCTCTTTTTCACTATCACACATAGGTATGTACTCGACTTTTCTTAAGCTTTATTTTTTCTCTCAAACTTTTTTTCTTTTTTCAAAAAACTAAGGTTTTTGATCTCTACAATATTTAGTAGTAAAATCAACAAGCTTTTGTAGATCTATATACTACGTGATATCTTGTATATTTTTTGATGTGTTTGTGAGGTATAACTTGTGAAAAGAATGAAAAGATCCAGATAACACTGGATTCGAGTTCCAACAATTCCTAAGACTAGATCTTGTTTGTAACAAGAAGGATTATTCCCCTATTTTCTCTTTTCTTCCTATTTCTATCTAGTATAATTTTGTTATGATTTTGTTTAGGTACTGTAACTGAATGACTAGTAACTCCAAATCAGTTATTGACTCGATTCTTTACTATAATGACTTCTATAGACCATTGTACTGAAATCACTATTATATAATGTAACTACTTTGTATTTTGGCCCACTATATGTAATCTTCGGCTCTCTTAGGTTACCTTCTAATCCTCTTAAGTTTCTCCTATGTTTCTGAATTGTTGCTCATAATGCGTATCCAATAACCATAGTATTTACAATCTAAATTAAGATTGCATTTAATAACATGAAAGTGCTACATTCCATATATAGGATACATAAAGGTTTCGAGTTTAAGGATTATTTGCGCTAGTTTATACAAAGGTGAAACTAATAATATTAAACATGTGATATCCTACATTGGCAGGTTGTATTTAGTGTACCTATTTAATTTTTGGCATCACTTATATAACTTGAATAAATTTCCCTTAAACTAGTAATAATGACTTTAGTTGTATAACGTATTAGGCTAAATACCTATATCCTTTTTAAATATTTATCTAACTAAGCACAACTTTTAGATAATACAATCATAGAATGTCGTTGATAATACACTATTATTATTATTTCATTCGTGCTTTAATTATATATGGACTTTACTGTAGAATATATAAAAACAGAAAAGTATGTATAATAAATACTTGGTTTTTATTAATAATATTAACAAATATATTAAAAGTTTCCCGACAAGTTATGCAACAAAATATAACAAAAACACGCTAAAGCATAAACTTTTTATACCGATTCAATTAACCTTTTCCAAATTTAATATTCTAAAATTGTTCATTGGATTTTGAAAACACTTGATCGATACTCCGTTTATTGATTTATTACCAAGATTTAGTTTATAGAAAAAAAATGCTTAATCAGTTTAATAAAACAGTTTACTGTTAGACCATAAGTTGTTGTATCATATAAAATCCAAACCAAGTCTAAATACCAAAATAACACAAAGATAAAAATCCAAAAGTCTACAATCCGAAGTCCAACATGGTGCTTCTGCGCAATAATAAAAATATAAGCTCTGGATACATAAATGTGTATTTATGCATTTATACACATGAACGTGAATATATAAACCGGTGAAATATAAAAATGTTTCTATGTTTGGGATTGCTGAGTACTAGATAAGAGGTGAATTGTTATCTACAGCTGTGTAATTACAGGTTGTAGTGTACGTTACCTTGGTGTATTGCTAGATAATTAGTACTTGCTCTTTATTTATTTCATTAATTGATCCGTTACACCTTAAGCTGACTAATTAGTAACTTGAGTTAAAAGTAAAATTAGACATGCGTTGTACATTTCCTCGTGATGTTATTTGATGGCCATAAATGGTACACCACAGCTAAAAAGGATGACGTAAGTTATGACCCTAGTTTTTTTTATTTATGAATAAGAATGTAATTGAATTGAGTTGAATTGATATAATATTAGACTTGAGCTTGAACTCAAGTTAAAAACTTAAAATTTGGTTTAACTGAATTTTAAATTTTACACTCGAGCTCAACTCAGAAAGATATATAATATATTCGAGCTCGATTTGATTAACTCAAGTAAATTTAAACTTTTTATAAATTTTTCTTATTCAATATTAGATTTATTATATCTAGATAAATTAAATACATATTAAAAATTATATTAAACTCAATTAACGTTCGTGACCTTAACAAATTTAGTATTTTAAAGTTCGAGTTACGCTCAATTTACTATATGAGTAATTCGAGCTTGAATTCGAGTCGATTATTATCGAATGGAATTCGAATAAAACTCTAGTAACCGTAGACGATTTACACTTCTACCCATGAATTAAGTGATACAAGAATCATTGCACTTTCTTCTGAGCTTGTAGTCTGCCGTATCATTTTGGGCCTATGTACGTTTGGAGGTGTAGATCGTTAACAAGACCATTCTTTTGGTCCCTTAAGTTGTTGATGTTAAGGAGTTGTTACTCGTCGGATTAAATTAATATTATAATTGCCAAGGATGCTGCACTAATGTTGCGCTAGGTAAGGATGAATCATCTTAAATAAAATAGATTTGAACAAGAAATCTTTAAATGTATGAATAGTATTACTCGTTAAATATATCATTAATTATTGTATATTATAATTTATTTAAAAGTTAAATAAATAATTTTAATTAATACAATTAATAAAGAGAGAATTGAATTATTATTCCGTTTTTTTCAAAAGTAAAATCGAATTCTTTTTTAAAGTCATAATAAAAGATTTTATGGAACGGTGATTCCTATTTTTAAAATAAAGAAAAATGGATTGAAACTTAGAATTAATGATTCCATTCGAATTCATTTTTATATACTAAATATGATATAAGGAATCTTAAACCAATAATTGAATGGTCAAAACATCGGTATGTACCTATAATTCCCGACTTAAGGCTATAGTAATGTTATATTATAAATTTATGGTGGTTACTAAAGACTCCATGAGATCTTGCATTTCCCATTCTTGTTTATGCATGGCATATGGATGAAAATTTGTTCGAACTTATCGATCGTGTATGCCTGTGTGTCACTTGCTTGATTATGGTTCTGCTTATACCCCCATGGAATAATTCATATTGCAGGCTGCTAATGGTATCGTATGGCTAGAACATTACCTCCGTTAAGGTCTCTGACGTTTGGGTTTGAACGAGGTGAGAGAGCATCGAAACTTAAGAGACTACTCGACTTTTATTTCCGCATGATTTAATGAACTGTTTGTCCATGCCAAGGAGACCCCATTTTGAATCCGTGAGCCACAAGACTTCGGTTTGTAACTTTACGGATCTTTTCTATAACTAATGAAGTTTAGTATTTTCTGTTGGATCTTTTATCCATTACAATGTAGCTGAGATGCTTCATGATTAGTAAACCACAATTATTATGATATGAGGAGTTTTCTTTTTTTTTTTTTTGAAAGTACTTACGATAAGTTACCGTGATTAGAGTATCATGTGAAACGTTATATAATGTTAAGAACACACTTCACATATTTTTATTAAGGATTGTTTAAAACTCAATGAAATCAAATATATCCGATGGTAAAACTTGAGATTTAACTTCGCTTTCTATGATTTCATGAGAAAAAAGGTTGTTGTTTATATCTACTATTGATGTCTCTTGATAAGAGAATTGTGTGCCAAAAAATAGATGCAATACATATCTATTGACTTTGAGAAAAAAATTATGTAATTACAAGTTATATAAAAAAAAAATTTATTAAAATATCGTTATTATGTCGTATCTTAAACATGCAATATTACTATTAATACTATATTAAAACTTACGTACCATAACCATGTTGTCTTTAAATGCGATATAGGTATTCTGCTATTGTTTTATTTTGAAAATGTGATGTTGGTATAAATATCTATCTACATCTTTAAAATGCAATATAGCATAAGCATTTTTGTAATGTTTTTTTATTTAATTTATATTTGTATAATATTTATTAATTTTGATTATAAATATGCAAATCTCTTTAGCTAAAATATTAGAAACTACAAAAGAAAATGAACTAAAAAAGGTAAAATAAATAAACACAAAACTTCTTTAGGAAGTTGATTTACATGCCAAGTTTCTATAAGCAGATTTAGTTTAGGGAATCAAATGAGAATGGAAGGATTCAAAATTTTTAATGAATGAAATAGAGAAACAATATTTATTTATTATAATTTATTAGAAGTATCATAAATAGATATGGAAATATCCTTGAAAGGAAAAAAAAAGGCCATTCCTTTAGTTTCATAAAGGAATTGCAATTCTTTATTTTTCAAAAATCGTAATTTTATAAGATAATCATCTTAGCTATAAGACATAAGAATAGATCGAAAGGAAATGAATGGCTATTTTATTTCATCTTATAAAGTCAACCAGACATGCCATGTATGGTTCTTAATTTATTTTTGTTTAGCATACTTGGAAAAAAGATTATACTATAATTTGCCTCATAGAATTTACACCACCAACCCATTCACTTTGTTAAATGAAATAAGAGAGAATTGAATTGCATTTAAATAGGAATTGAATAGGTATATAGTAGTTAGTATATGTATATTACTTTGTTTAGCTAATATTACAACGAATAAGATAAGATCAAAAAATAAGCTGTTCAACATACCCTTAATATTCTTACTGTCAAGGTTGTAAATGAGTCAAATTACTTGTGCTCAAGCTCTATAAACCAAAACCTTTTTTTACCTCATGTGCATCAAGCCAATAAAAGAAGCTCAACCCTATTTTCAATGAACTTTAAAAAAGTTTAATTTATTATTTAATTAAAGTTTTTATTGTTATTTATATTACTTGCCTTCACTCCATTAGTGTTTGTTCAACAAATAGTTTACATTTAATCATAGTTCATGCTAAACCCTTTAATACCTTTCTACTAATAAGTATTTGAGATAATATATAATATATAAAGAGCTTTTTTTTTTTTAACGTAAAATTCCACATGAAACGATGTATGAGACTATGAGGTTTTGAATTACAACTTACAATTTTCGTAAGAAAAAAAGTCGACTTCAACTTGATTTTTTTTACTTGATTTAGTTTTTAATTTAGAAAAAAATGCTCAAATCTTAATCTACTTTATGACTATTTTTAAATCATACAAAATTTTCTATTAAAACACTTTTAAAACGTATTTGAAATCCATATCAAAATGGAATTTTCGAGCATTGTATGATTTAAAAGTAGTGACTGAGTATATTAAGATTTGAGCATTTAAAAAAATAAATTAAAAATTAAATCAAGTGAAAAAAATTTGAGTTAAAGTTGACTATTTCTTTTATGAAAATTGTAAGTTGTAATTTAAAACTTTATACTTTTATATAATATTCTAAATAGAATGCTACATGAAAAAAAGCTATCATAGATTACCTTAAGTATTTATGAGTAGAAACATGATAAAAAATGTAGTGTAAACTATGCATAGATATAAGTTGGTTATTAGTAACGTTTTTTTTTTCTTTTTAAGATGGTAACACATGTCAATTCATTATTATATCACATCTCATGCCACATCAACTAATGGACAAATTAGGTGAGGTTCCTAAAAAAATGTCATATGTCAATTCATTCATGTTAGCCAACAAATATTAATGGAATTAAGTAATATAAATAATAACAAAAACTTAATTAGATAATAAATTGAATCTTTCAAAATTTAAAGAATAGATTGCACATTTAAGAAAAGTTAGTGTACTAAATGAGATATTAACCATTTCAAATTTAGCTTTACTCATAGGAGGTTTGAGTGTAATGCATCTCTTCCGACTTTAAGGAAAAATACTCACATAATTACAAATTATATAAGAAAAATTTAAAAAATAAAGTCACTATATGATATTACTATCTGTAAGATATGATATTAATATTTATGTATTGCAACATAAGTATAAATTTATTAATATTGCATTTTAAATGCGATATGTATAAATATATTTATATTCGTATTTTGAATCTACAGTATTAATATAAATAGTAATATTGAATTTTTAATATGTAACATAGTAACATATTTTCATAATATCTTTTATTTAATTTGTATTTATATAATATTCACTAATTTTGAAGGTGAAGATGCAAATTTCTTCACCAGGTTTATTTCAAAAAAGAAATAAAACATCAATAAAATTATAATATATAATGAGTAAAAGTTAAAAAATAAAAAATAAAAAATAAAAATAAAGTTGCAAATATTTCCCAAGAAACAGGGAGTGTAGATTTTCCTTTCCGTCCCTTCCCTGCCAATCACAAACGGAAAAATTATGAGCGCGAGCGCACTCCCTTTGAATTCTTTAACAATGGAGTCAAAATTCCCTCCATTTTCAACTTCCATTCGCAACACGACAAGTACGAGAACAACTACCACCATCACCACCAGGAAGAAGAAGAAAGCCATCTGCACGCCGATCTTCTTTGCTTCCAAATCCAATCCTCCTCAACCCCGACAGCAACCTAGCCTCTCCGTTCTTCGCTTCACTCTCGGTGAAACTCTATATCCACAATAGTACGTCATTTGCTTAACTAAATTGATTAAGCATTATCCATAATGGCTTATTTTCAGGAATACCTGGTTTGGATGAGTCTTACTTGCCTCGATGGATTGGGTACGGATTTGGTTCCCTTTTGGTGTTGAATCACTTCGTTGCTTCAGATTTCACTGCGATTACGCCTGCTCAGCTGGTAAAGTTTTCATTTTGACTGCTTAGGGTTAGGGTTTTGATTGGAACAGTGAAATTGTTTGCATTTCTAGTCTCAAGTTCTGATTTGTATTCTCGAGGGTTGGGTTTTTGATTGAAAGGAGTGTAATAGGTTGCGTTTGAGTTTCGAGTTTTGCTTGGTTGTTTTTGTATTTCGAATTTTGATTTTCCTTCCCCTGGATTCAGGGTTTTAATTGGAGGGGCGAAATGGTTGCAGTTTGAGTTCCGAGTTTCGATTTTTATACTTTAGCGTTGGGTTTTAATTGGCGGAGTAAAATTGGTTGCACTTGAATTCCAAGTTTTGATTTTGATCGTGCAGGGTTAGGCTTTGATTAAAAGTTGTGAAATTGGGTTCGGTTTGAGGTCCATGTTCGATTTTTATACTCTTAGAATTGGGGTTTTGATTGAAAGGAAAGATGCTAGTTGTGTTTGACTGCCAAGTTTTGATTTTTATCATACAGGGTTGCAATTCTGATTAGAATGGGTGAGATTGGCTGCGGTTTGAGGTTTCAAATTTTGGTTCTTATGTTTTGCTTTTGTTTGTGAATGAAGAGGACCGAAGCTTTGGGGCTTGCTCTTGCGGCTTTTTCAGTGCTTGTGCCCTACCTTGGGAAATTTCTTCCGGTATGATTGTTGCACCATTTTAGCTATTAACTTCTGCGGATATTTTATCACTGTTTGGGGAATTATGAGGGAAAAAAACAAAAAGAAAATTGAAATGTGGTAAACACTACTCTGAAATATGAAAAAATCAGGTTCGTATCATAATTTTGGGATATGATATAATAATGATTGGAGTAATTAATAAATGTTCCTGCAAATTTTTGCTCAAAAGTTAAGAATGCTGTGTTTGGAGTGCTTTGTTTTGAGGATAGTATGCTTAAATAAACGAAAAATTAGATGGGTGTAAGCAATTTGGTGCGCATTTTTACTCAATGCCTCAACAATTTAAACATACTTCTGTGACCTCTGTCACTGTCTGTCAAAGTAAGCACATGACGTTGCCAGCACAGGTAGTTAATACATATGCATGTTAGATTGCATGGAGATAGACAAAGGATCCATTGGCATAACCTTTTCAATGCAGTTTTCTTCTTATTGTGATGTCCCTCTTCTACAGTCATATGTCTCTAATCTCAAGCCAATTAGTTTGACTTTGTTTACAACATTGTTAATTTGTTATGAATTTTTTGTGTGGATGGTTAACATATTCATATTTTGGTTTTCGAACTGTGAGATTGCTAATGGGAATTGGGTTTTATAAGAATTGAAAGGTGTGATTTGGGATTGGAAGAGTGTAATTTTAGTGTGTTTGGTACACATGCATGTCCCAACACATATTACATTATTGTCTGGATGCAAGTCAGGCAGGGTCGATCATGGACTCACAATCAATCACCTAGTCAGTAACATTAGATGTCAATAGTAGTGGCGTTGTTGGAGGTACTCGAAGGAGCATAGTGATGTACTTGAATGAATGAACTTGATGACCAGATAGCCATTCATCAGGGATGCTTGCGCTTATTTACGAGGATGAATCACTCTTACTACTTTTAATCCAATTCCCTTGATTTAGCCATGAGTCAGCCATTGAGCGTAGGATATGCGTATGCTTTTCAAGGGTCCTCTAAGTTCGTTTCCTACTTCATGTGGTTTTACTTGGGGGAATCAACTGCGTATTGTTGGTACTTTAGCCTTCCATTTAGTAGAAAAAGACTAATATTTTTGACAATCATTTACATAATTCTGTCTTAAGTTTTGACAAGCTGATTGCATGATTTGCTACTGAATTTTGCAGGGTTCTACTTCGTTTAACCAACTGACTTTGCCTGAAGGTACCAAGCAGATCTTCGTCATCTCACCCAGTACATTAGATGCAGTAAAGGAGGACTTGGCTTGGGCAACATTTGTCTTGCTTCGCAATACAAACACCACAGCCATGGTACATTATTCCATTATCTTTGAATCAAAGGCAACGATATAGCAGGGAAATAGTCTCAAGGTGCTAGTTAACTGCTTTCTTTTCAGCCACTGTATATTGGGATTGTTTTAGCTTTTTGATTTGATTTTATACTACTAATTATCTCTTCTTTGGCCATCATTGGTAATTCTGAACTATAACTTATGCAGTTGCACCTTTGAATTTTAGAAAGGATTCAATGGATTGCTAAACTAGGTAAACATAATTTTGTTCTTGTTCTTCTTTCATCTTGAAGGAAGCCAAAAGTCTTTGACCAAATAATAAGGTGAAGCCAAGAGTCATGGACAGCCATATCGAATCCCTTGTTAATGTGATTTACATTTTCTTTTTTTAAATTCTTTTTTGCACTTTGTCGCTGGTGAATGTTTAGTTATGATTAAAAGTGGCAGATACAGAAAATACAGATCCAGGAAAAAGTCCCAGTGGATCTAGTTGAAAATTAAGCATTAACTATGTTATTTCCTTTGCCATCATGGTTTTCTTTATCTAGACATCATTTTTACCATTGCTGTAACCGTTTTTCTTCCAGCTAATATTGACCAGGGATGAATTATGTGTACGTGGATATTGGACGGTACCAGATGATGTGTCAAACACTCATCTGGTTGATTGGTTTAAGAGGCAGATACAGAAAGTTGGTCTCTCTGAATTGAAGGAGACCCTCTACTTTCCTCAGAGTTCTGGTAAATAGACTCTTTCCATTTCGTTTAATACTGTGTTACCTTCAACTTGCTGATCACCTACTCAGTTGTTCCTCTTTTTGTTTGAGTGCCATGTAGGAAGTGACATCTAATAAAGAGAAACTTGCGGTGGTTAATATTTTGTGATTGTTCTTTCCATTAAAATAGCAGTAGTAATAATAATAATAATAAATTGGCTTCAAAAGATTCTTCACTTTAGGCTTTAGGTGTTGTTGATTGTTACTAAACCCAGTTTCAGGAATTAAGGCCCTCCTGAATGATGGTGAAGCAAGTGAATGAATCTCTTTCGTCACTTGTGTAGGATTACTATGGATGCTTTTCCCTCAATGTTGAAGACTACTCACCAACAGAAACAACCTTGTCAACTTCTTTTGATTTTATATTTTTTGTCTGCTGCATACCCAGCTGTTGTGAGATTCACCTTTTTGGAGCTCTCATTTTCTTGCTTATTGAAAGCTGAATTAATTTAAAAGGGTCAAAGAAGGATACTGAGGGCTTATTTCATTGACTCTTTGGCACTTTTAGTGTCTTATTTGCATCGGTTTCAATAGAGTATTTGCTAAAGGAAAATAATAATAATAAGATGAGAGTGTTAATGCACATGCATCCCTATTCCAAAACAAAATACTTACTAAAGTAAAATATTTACCCTCTAGTTTTTCCTTTTCCTAAGATGGAGTTTTTTTCTTTCTAGATGGTCTATTTTGAAGAAGGCAAATATTCAACCCTTCATCTTCCTTAAGCACCATCCTGACTGCATCCTGTAGCCCCCTTGACATTTTGATAGGGATTGAGTTATTCTAGTTACTCCATTTAAATTTGAATATCAAAGGTCTAAGAACAAGAGACACAGTTTTACCAGAAGCTGTGCTGTGCTTAAGTCCTAGCTAATTGATATGTTATCGGATAGGATTTGAGATCTAATTGTACGTCATTTTGGAAATCTTTCCCGACTCAATTCCACAAAAGTGGTAAAGAGAGAAAATGCTCTGCCTTCTCTAAACCACTTTTCTTTGGGTAAAAAAGCCTTCTTCTCTCTCTTCTTTTCTCTCCTTTCATCCCTAGTCTTCAACCCTTGTACCTTCCTAGCTCTCTTTCTTCTCTCATTCGTGTCCTCCCATGTTTTGCAACTCCCTTGGTTAGGCTTCTTGTCAGAAGTCCCCCAGTTGTTCTTAGGCTATTGGTGATCGTCCTTCTTCAGGTTTAGGCCAAAACCAGGTTGGATAGGTGGTTAAAATAGGCCTTGGCTCTTCTTCCCATGTTGCTTCTTCTAGTAAAAAAATAGTAAAGCCTTTTTTTGCTCCCCTCAACTTATCAACCTTAGGGAAAATGTTGGGTAGAGTGCACTAAAAAAAAGGAAAAGCTTCTGTCTTTTCTTGGTTGACCTCAAAACCTTTTTTGCTCTCTAACCATGGGAAACGCTCATTAGCAGTAGAAAGTAATTCCACTTTAGGGAATATCATCTTAAAGGAAATTAACTAGCTGGTTGACAACATTGAGAACCAAAACCGCCCTTCCGCCTCTGCTCCTAAAGTCAAGTCTTTCGCCAAGGCTTGTGATCAAACGACTAAAGCTCCTCTTGCTCCTTATTTTCCTCCTCTGGCTAGAGGTGTTGTATTCAAGGTGAAACCTCCCCCTTAGGTGGCTATCAATGGAGCTGAGTTATGGGATGCCACTTTAGTATGCTTTTTTTTTTTAGCCGTAGGCTCCCTTATAGCATGTTTGACCCCATTGCCATGAGGCTGTGGCAAAGATTTAGCCTCCTTGAAGTCTTGGGGAGTTTTGAAGGCTTACATTATAGGTTCTCCAACTGTTTAGATTTTGATGCCATCTTGGAAAAGCTTTGGTTTTTTGCTTAACGCCTCATTATTCTCCAAAAATGGAGACTAAGTTTAGCCTTTAATAAGCTGCAACCGTCTTCTATTCTTGTTTGGGTTGTCGTCTCACGTATACCATGTGAATTCCTTGATACTAAGGGTATATAAGCTACATTGATAGTGGAGTAGGAAAGCCCATCAAAGGTAACTCCTTGATAGCCCTTTGAGCTTGCTTAACCAAGCTCGTGTCCTCATTGAGGTGGAAGCAAGTGAGGGGATGTTCTTTAGGGTAGATATTGAAAGAGATGATTGCTCCATTTCTTCTGTCATTGTGGAGTATTGATTTCTCCCTCTACGCTGCTCAACATGCAAGGTTTTTGGCCATGTTTATTGTTTCGCACCCTTGAAGCAGACTAATGAGGGCATAACTCCTAAATATGAATAGGTGCAAGTCAATAGAAAAGGTAAAGGAACTATGGGAAATGATGTAACTTCCTAAGCTACTCCTTTGTTGCCTTCCCCTTGCTATGTTGAGACTTAAGTGGTGGATAGTGGAGAAGTTCTTTCTCCCCTAAAAAATTCTAAAGTACTAGATGAGAAACCTAACCTTCCTATCTCAAATTTTGCTTCATCTGATGAAGGTGATGACCTCTACTCTAAACAAGTTGTAGAGGATGTGAACACGGACCTAGGTGAGAGGCATAGCTCATGTCTTTGATATCCCTGACCAAGAATGTCCTATCCTTGCCTCAGCCCCCCTTGCTCAACAGGATCCAACCATGTATAACCTAGATACAAATCAACCGAGCTTAGGTGAAGCCATTCCAGCTTTCTCTGTCCCCAAAAAGAAATGTAAGAATAACGGATCGTGTGGTGGTTCTAGTTCTAAGAGTGGGAAAAGCTCTAGTGGGAAAAATAGAAATTTCTTTAAACACATATAACACTTTACGTAAATTCTCTCCTCTTTCTTTTTCTCATTAATTTAGCAGCATGGAGAGTTAATGGCATCTCTGACCTTATTAAGAGTTTTGGTGTGAAGAAGTTTTGTGCTAGAAAAGAGATATTCGGCTTCTCAAGACTAGTGTCAACCACTCAAATATTGATTTTGTGAAGGCTAGAATTAACCTTAATTTTTCATATGCTATCAAACCTTTAGTAGAAAAGAGGATTTGACTATGTTGAGACAATACTTTGTGGGCTATCCAAGTTATCAAAGAGCATGATTAGTTTTGTTACTATTTTTGTATCAATAGAAGGTGGAATAAAACTCTTTTTTTCGTGTGTATCCAACTCAGAGTTGTGTCGTAGGGATCTTTGGGAGTGTTTACTATAACTTAAATTTGCCATGATAGATCAATTGTGGATTTTTTTGAGTGAGTAGCTTTTGATATTTTCTAACTCCTGCATGCATTACTACACTTATACAATTATCATAACCTTTACATAATACTGGCTATACAACACAATATCACACACGCACATTCACATAGCATACACACACCTTACAATTACTACAATACAGCAAAAAACAACTCATCACAACACACTATACTGAATATACACATTTTTATCAGCTCCACTTCTAGGATTGTATCAATTGCCTCCTCCTTGAAAAGGTCCTTGTCCTCAAGGACCAAGTCGGGAAACATCCACAACTATCTTGGACCAACAACATCAAAGGTAGTCGCATGTGTATATGAGGTAGCCACTTCCAACAGCACTATGAAATCGGCGAGATGGAAGCTTAGTGACCCTAGGATCATTAACTGCATGTCAACAAAAGTCAATGTTAGGTGCATCCCCTCTTATTTGTGGAGTCGTCTGCCACTTCTCCATAACACAAGCAAGCCTTAGAAAATCATCCACAATTTTACCTTTAGTCTTTGAGTCACTGTCAAATGCAACAGCAACTTGCTTAACACTAGGAATCAACATAATACCTTCCAACACTATGTAAGACTTTTCTTTGTCACTACCCTCAACATTTACCATATGATCTTGTCTAATGGAGTGTGTAACTTCTGATTTGACTCCATCGTTTACAACAATAGAACCAGTAGAAGATCTAAAACCATTATTAAAATCTTTTCGCATAGCAACACAATAGCCAATATGTTGATCTCTAACTTAAGCATTATGTCGAACACTTGGCATACAATTATGAAATCCATTACTCAAATAGTTTTCATCGGATAGTAAAGTACCATGCTTAAATTCCTTCTCCACACTAAACGCCAATTCCACTGCATCGGTAAAAGACATAAGTTTTAGGGTTTGAACTCTCGATTGAATATCTTCCTTTAATCTTCCTAGAAAATATCCAAACATCTGAATCTTTGTTATATCTGATGTTGGAGAAATTAGAGTCTCAAAGGACTCCAAAAATTACCTCACAATTGAAGTTTGTCATAAGGTCGAAATAGTCACAAATGAAGTCCCAATGGACAAACCAACATATCTAGTCAAGAATTCTTGATTAAAAATGTCCCAATCAATCCTAGTAAATCTTGTCTCTAACATCTTAAACCAATACATGGTATGACCTTTCAATCCCATTGCCATGACCATTACCTTAAGATCTTCCCTCACTTACTGAACCTCAATATTTTTCTATTAGAGTAGGTCAATTCAACGAATCATCACCTTCGAATGTTGGAATTGGTATAACGTTTGAAACCTTAGGTTGAGATTTTACATTCGAATCCACAAATGGAATGTCTTCGACCACTTCACTCTCTCGCCTTGATCCAATCCGAATTCCAAAAGTTGACTACTTTCTCTTTCAATCTCTCCTTCACAGCGATTTCCACTGATGTTCTATAAAGTCAATTGAATAGAAGCTAAGGTCGCCTCTATCCTAGTAATCGAATCCTTTATGGAATTGATATTAGTAGTTGAATTCTTTTCCACCATCGTATTTCGATGTTGCAACTCATGAATACTACCTCTCAATTCAATTTACATTTTGTTCAAGTGAACCTAAGCTTGTTTCGAAATTCTCAATCCTAAATTTCATTTTAGTCATTTTTATTCCCTTATGATGATGAATTTCCCACAGATGGCACCAATTGATACGGACTAGGGTTCGATAACAATAATGTAATTAGAATGGATCAGTTTAGTTCATTTGCTAGAATTGTAGTAGATATCTTGCGAAGCAAATCACCATATAGGTACTCTACAAGCTAGACTTGCAGTAGAAGCAAAGGTCTTCTTCTTATTGCTCAAGTCTTCTACTTGAAGGCACTAACTAAGAGTTTCACTAATTGACTTTTCATTTCCCGCCACATTCTATTCATAGTGTCCGCGTCAGCTACAATTACTAGACTGCCCTTCTAACATTTTCTAACTTTTGCACACACTACTATACTTATACAATTACTGTAACCTTCACATAATACTAGCTATAAAATATAATATCACATACGCACATTCACACAGCACACACTTATCATACTATAACTACTACTACAATACAGCACAACACACTACATAGAGCACACACATTTTTATCAACTCCACTTCCAGGATTATATTACCTTATATTCCCTTGCCTCTTTATTATTGCCATTGAAACTCTTTTAGGTATCCTTTGAAATTTGGCTAATTTCCTTGGTTTCTCCTTCTATTGGCGGTGTAGCAAGGATCATATTATCCACCTTAGCTTTGCAGACAATCTCATAATCTTTTGTAAAGGCGATGCCTCCTTAACCAACTTAGTGAAGGGAGTGTTGGACAAAGTTGAGAATCTTTCATGCCTTGTGGCAAATTCCCTCAAGAGCTCCTTTTTCTTTTGCCATGTTGCACCACATATCAGAGAAGCTATCCTTCACTCTCTTGATTTTAAGGAAGGAAGACTTCCTATCAGATATTTAGGTGTACCATTGATTTCATCTAAGTTGAAAACATAGGATTGTGACATATTCCAAGATCTCCTCATGGCTTGAGTCTTCGACTTGTAAGTTCCTATCCTATGTAAGAAGGCTCTAGCTTATCAAATTTGTTATTTTCTCTATGCAGGTTTATTGGGCCTCAATTTTCATCCTTCTTAAAATGGTGATCAAGAAAATTGAATAACTCATGAGGAATTTTCTTTGGAGTGGAAATTTTAATGTATACATTAAGGCTAAAGTAAAATGGGAGATTGTTTGCTACCCTAAAAATGAAGGGGGCCCTGGTACTCTCAATTTCAAGGCTTGGAACAAGGTTGCCCAACTAAAACACATTTGGAACCTTTTTGTCTTGCAACGTAACAACTTATATTTAAATAGGGTTCATTCAAATCTCCTTAAGGGTAATAGTTTTTAGAGAATGCATTGCTTGTTTATCTGTTCTTAGTCTTGAAAAAAATTCTGCAAACTTAGTGATATTTCTCGTCCATGGCTAAGGTAACTTTTAGGCAATGGCCTATCCATCTCGCTTTGGTCAGATTTTTGGTTACCTATGGGCTCTTTGGATAATCTCCTTAATAGTAGACGAATAGTAGATTCTGGCCTTCCTCTCAATGCAAAGCTATGTTCTGTTATGGATGGATTTAAGTGGGCTGTACTTAGAGTAGTGTGGGGTAACATCCATATTCTAAGCTCCTTCATCCCAAATCCTTTTGTTATGGATTCTCTCTTCTTTGGGTGCCTTCTCCATTAAGTGTTCTTTCAACAGCCTGATGCTTCATGCTAGCAAAGTTCTTTGGGCTAATTTAATATGGAGTAAAAAGGCTTTGCTTAGATACTCTTTCATTCTATGGCTTGCTTGGAGCAACAATCTTAACACCTCGATAAGCTTAATCATTGGGGCATCACGACACATTCCTCATGCTGCTTATGTAATTGTGCTTTAGAGAACCATAGCTTACCTCTTCTTTGATTGCATTTTCTCATAATAAGCATGAGAGGCAATTATCTCTTCTCTCGGCCTCCCTTTGAGATTCTCTTCATGGCAGGGCATATCATCGATTCAAGCCCTTCCTTTAGCCAAGATAGCTTTCGTTGCTAGAGTTCATTGCCCTTGGAGAGCAAGGAATTCTATTAGATTTGGAGAAAGTTCCATTTTTGTTGATTATCTTGTGAGATGTATCTTGAATTATGTTTTTGTAACTAGGTAAGGCTAGTTTTATTGTTTGTAGTGTCTTTTTTTAAAGCCCTTAGGCTATATTTAACCCCCATTCGGCGGTTTGTATGTTCTTTTTTTTTTTTTATCAATATATAGATTTACTTACCTAAAAAAAATCATTCTCGGCTTAGGTGCAACCAAACTAGATCACCAGATTGAAATTACCTCTCTCTCCTTATCCTTTCTGCTCTAACCTTTGTGTAGCTTAGTCCAATTGTTCCATCACTTTTTGATAGATTTGGTGGAGGGCTTGAGCTTGGTTTCTTGCTTCAGGATCATTTTGTTGAGGTGTAGGCATAGGTATGTGATAAGGGGTAGTTGGAGGTTGAATCCATAAACAATTTCGAATCTTGTTTTGCTTATGACACTTTGTATTGATTGATTGTAGCGAACTCAACCATAGGCAAACACACATCCTAGCTAGCAAGGTTCTTCCTATTGTAGCTCAAAGTAGGGACTCCAATGTGCAATTGACGACTTTTGTCTAACCATCTGTTTGTGGATGGCTAGATGTACTCAAGACCAATTTGGTTCCAATTGTTGCCATTGAATCTTCCAAAAGTGGCTCAGGAATTTCAAGTCTCTATTGGATGTTATACTTAGCAAGTTGTGCAATTTGACGATTTTTCAGGGATAAAAAAAAAAAAAAGAGAAATAGTTGAAGTATTGTTAGTTTTTGTGCAAGGTTTAAAATGTGCTATCTAGTCTCTATTGGATGCTATACTTAGCAAGTTGTGCAATTTGACGATTTTTCAGGGGTAAAAAAAAAAAAAGAGAAATAGTTGAAGCATTGTTAGTTTTTGTACAAAGTATAAAATGTGCTATCTTGTTGAATCTGTCTACGATGATTATTATAGAGTTTTGTCTCAGGATATTTTGGATAGGCCAAGAACAAAGTCCATGCATAACTTAATTGTAGGTCGGGTTGAAATAGGTAGATATGCTTTCCCTTGCTCATTTATGTTTTTAGCCCTTCTACAGGTTGCACACCTTTTTACAATATGATGAACATCCGTTTACATTTTTGGCTAGAAGAACTGAGTGTTCAACAACTCAAAGGTTCTCTTTTCTTTGAAATATCCAAGAGTTTTCAACTGTGAGCTTCTCTTACTAATAATTCCCTCATCAAATAGGTTGATACATGGAGTTTGCTACCTTGAAACAATCCATTCTTTACAAAGTAGTCATCTACTACCTGTCCATTTGTACATCGGTTGTAGTTAAGACTAAAGTGGGGATCTTGGAAGTATTGTTCCTTTATACTTGCAGACTTAACAAATTGGTTTGAAGGTCAAAAGGAAGGTATGCCTCTTAGACAGGGCATCGGGATGATCAAGACATTTGGTTGAATCCCATGAATGGATCACGTTTGCTTTGTTACGCTTATATTTAATAATAGTACTAAATCTTTTCAAAAACTCCACTTGGTTGGTCGTTTTGAAAGTTTTGTTTGGCTCCTCAAATACTGTACTAGTCTATGGTTAGTGTAGATAATAAAATCCTTAGACAGGAGGTAATGTTGTCGCATATGAAGAGTAAGGATTAGTGTATAGAGTTCTTTATTATACATTAAGTAGTTTAATTGGGTGCCTTTCAGCTTTTCATTGTGATAATTGATAGGTCGGCCTTTTTGCATGAGCATGGCACCAATGTTGGCCCCTAAAGTGTTACACCCTAGTTCGAAAATCTTCTCAAAGTCGAGTAGAGATAGAGGCTAGTTTCTCCTTCACTTTGGTAAAGCTTTTTTTTTTTCTTGCTCTTTCCATTTGAACTCTACATTCTTCTTGGTCAGCTTGGTAAGAGATGCCACAATGGTACTAAAACCATGTATAAATTATCGATAGAATGAAGTCAAACTATGAAAACTTCTTACATCAACACGAGGTTGGAGTTGGCCATTCTACAATAGCTTAGATTTTCTTCTTATTTACACATAGGTCTTTTCTACTAATTGCATAGCTTAGAAGACCACTTTCTCCTTGTAGAATGATCACTTGAAGTTGTTGAACAATTTCTTGATTCATTGTACATGAAAAACAACTCGGAGGTGGTCCAAATGACTTGCTAGATTGGGGTTGTAGACTATTATGTCATCAAAGTACATTACAACAAACTTTTGATTTGATTGTGGAGGACATGGTTTATCAATTTCATGAAAGCGCTAATAGTATTAGATAGATCGAATGGTATGACCAACCATTCATACAAACCGCATTAGGTTTTGAATGCTATTTTTCACTTGTTACTTAACCTCATCCTTATTTGGTGTTATCTAGATTTAAGGTTGATCTTGCTAAGTCCTCATGCTCTACGCAATCTATTTAGCATGTCGTCAAGTTCGGGAATAGGGTATTTGTACTTAATTATAATTTTGTTGACAGCTCGGTTATCCATACATATTCTGTTTTGTCTTTATTTGGTACAAGCGATGCTAAGATTGCACATGGACTAAGGCATTTCTTCACATGCCATCTTTTTACTAACTCATTGACTCGCCTCTATTATTCGGTTACTTGAGATTTATTCTACAGGCCAACTTGTTGGGTAAGATAATACCGTGCATTGAGTCAATGCAATGCTCCATCCTTTGAAATGGGGGTTCCTCTTAAGTAATTCCTCGGGAAATAGGTTGGTGAACTCTCTTAACCCTAGGAACCTTTGTTTTAATGAGGAGGTCGACATGTTACTTCATAGCCTTTCTCAATTAATGTCTTTTTCGAACCTAAGATGAGGTCAATAGGTTCGGGGTGACTCTTTTTTCTTCTCAAATGAATAAGTGTTATTGTATTTGTCACGCACAACCTTTTTGTCGAACAACTAAGGTTGGTTGAGTAACATGTGCGATGCACATATGGGTAGTATATTATAGAGAATTTTATCAAAGTAGTTCTCAATAAGGATTGGTAGGAGTACTTGTTGGGATACAGGGAGTGCACCTTTCTTGTTCAATCAATGTAACTTGTACAGTCTTGAGTGTGACAAGGTCGGTAGCTTTAACTTCTAAATTAGGCTAGTGAACATACTATTGGTGTTACTTTCACTGTCCGCAATTAGCGTATAAACTAGGTCATTGGCCTTGCATGTAATATAGAACGGGTTCTCTCTCTTTGCTCATTCTTGAGCGACGACCCATGCCCATGGTACGGTGGGCAATGAGAGTTAACTTATCTGATTCTTTGGCATATACCTCCTCTTTCACAAGATCGTCCTTGACTTTTCCAACATTCTCTTGTACTTTGATCTTTTCAAACTTTTCATCAATATTGTCAAATTCGAAAGTTAGGACTTCTTTATTAATGATCATAGTATGTTAGTTTAGACACTGGGTGGTCATGTGTCTAAAATCTTAGTAATTGGTATTTAAAGTATTTAATTTTGCTTATCTTCCTTCTTGAGATTTGACCTTTCTCAAACCTCTTAAGCGCCTCCTTCAACCTTTTTGGTCAGGTAAAGCCTCTTCTCTCATACTCGATTCCATACTGGAATGAGCTTAGGTCCCACTCTATATAGGTTAGGTGGACGGAATAAGTTGGCTCAAAGGAGCTTAGGATGGCTTATTTGTTCTTTGCCTCTCCATGTGTTGGCAATCTTAAAAGCCTCATTGAGTGTAGGGAATTGTTGAAGCTTAATAATATCTCTGAGTTCATACCTTAAGCCAATAAGAAATCTTGATGCAGCTCAGGCTTTTAGCTCATTGATCTCACAATAGATATGAGTATTTGAAACTCACATGTATTTATTAACAATGTGGTTTCCTTGCTTCAGCTCTTATAGTCAGTAAAGGTATCTT
Organism: Lumnitzera littorea; assembly: GCA_024138015.1. Lineage (NCBI taxonomy): Eukaryota > Viridiplantae > Streptophyta > Magnoliopsida > Myrtales > Combretaceae > Lumnitzera > Lumnitzera littorea. The sequence continues at coordinate 3,127,759 of JAMXBB010000002.1, read as the reverse complement.
GCAAGTAGGAATCTAGAATGAATTGTGCTTTCATGCTCTCATGGTTCTCTTCATTTCTGGCTTAGTTTTGATCTCATGATACCCCTTTTTTCTTTGCATGACCTAAAAATTCTTTTATCACATCGCATCATAACCTAAAAACTCAATGTTGGCCAATCTCACTTTGTTAAAGTCCTTATATTGATAATAATAAAAAATTCTTAAACCTTCTCTTCCTGATTAAGGTATTCGTTAGCATCACTAATACCATTAAAAGTTGGTATTTGTAGTTTCACATGGTTTGCAACTCATGGTGCATGAGTTTGCTTGTCTGCCTTGGAGAACTCCTTTTTTTCTTTCTCTAAGTTTATCCTTTGACAGGTAAGTCTTTTTACTCCTCTATTGTGGACTTATCGAGTTGGGAACTGTTTATGGGCTTGTTGAGTTTCATGTGTGACCTCCCCATCTGCATGAGTAGCTCGAAGAGCATTAGCAGTGACTATAACGGGTGAAGCTACAACCAACTGGAGGACCGTACGAGTCAACTTCGTAATTATTGTGGCAACTCGTCAAATCTCATTGATGCTTTAAGGGGTAGCTGGTGTGTTTGCTACGGTGGAAACCACCACTTTCATTATCTTTAACAACGAAGTTCATACTTAGGTCAGTTATCTTAGCCAACTTCAACTAAGCAAATCTAAACATCGAAACATAACAAACCTAAAAATGATTGCAAAAATTGAGTTAGCACAACCCTATACACTATAACCTCACACTCGAACCAATCAAACCTAGAAACAACGATTATTACTCATTAAGAGCACTTACTACACCTTAACATAGCTACTTATAGTCACTTCAAACACTTAACAACACATCTAACATGTTCTAAAACTTTAACTCACAATATAGCTTCATGCAACTCTTACAAACACGGATACAAACACAATTACTGTTTCTCACGAACCTTTGTTTTAATATCAAGATGATATGCTGTGCTAATAACTAACAAGAGTAGTAATATCAGGGTGGGTTCAAACTTATTGAAGGAACAAAAATAGTATAGGAATAGAAGTAGTAAAACAAGCAAACACAAGCCGTTTTATGGATATAACGCACTAAACAACTCTCATGGACCAACTAGTCTTAATTAATATGATGCACAATTAGGTAGTTGGGTTAGTTGTCACCAATCCTTGCTTAAGAAAATAAATAAGAGTAGGATGTAAGATGAACTTACTATGGAGAAGAACAAATTATAGAAGAAGGAAAGAAATTTTATCAACAATGATGATAATTGGTTGTGGCTACATTACATAAGGCTATATATACCTTGATAATTAGGGCAACTTACATTCCAAGTAACTTACGAGAAGAGGCATTTTCCTTGAAAGTAGGAAATACTAAGAAAAAGTTATACACAAAAGGGTAAATTTGTAATATACAAGTGGGGATATTATTGCCGCAACCATACTGGTATGGATGTCAGAAGGTACGTGTCTTCTTCTGAATAGGTGTGGGTCTCTCGATGATTGGTTAGGTTAGAATCTTAGTGAAGTTGAGTTAGAGCTCTTTGACAACTCAGCAGTTGAAGTTCGGTTGCTATTTTCTGCGTGTAGTTGTCTAAGGTAAGTCGACGGTCTGGAACGGGTCGGTAAGGGATCAGGCAACTTGGCACTTTTGACTCCTTTGGGCCCGGTATCGGGTCGATGCTTAGTTGGTCCATCGACCTTCAACATAGTGTAATGTTTAGAATGCTCGGAGAAGAGAGGTAGCTTGGATCCAGTCAACTGTTTGTTTGCCTTAAGGCTAAGTTGAAGAGCAATAAGTTGTTAAGCCATACTTTCCAATCCTCTTGTTCGGGCTTAGTGAGGGTTTTGGTTGGTTAATTTCTATCACGATCCCTTAACAAGTTGGTATTAGCAATGAAGATGTTATTTGTATAGGGAATTAATGAAATTGTGTTGTAGGTATCCTTGAAAATGCGACTACACTTGAATTGGTTGCTTCATTATAGGTTGTCGGTAAGGGTAAGGACTTATAGCCCCTATCAGTTGAAAAGTGAAGATATCTTTTGGCTACTATAGGGTTTACCTTCCCCTTGCAATTGTGATCTTGCTATAAAGTAAACTTAGCACTCCATTAGTAGTTGTATGCCCTTACCAATAACCCTATAATTAGAAAGATGAGATTGAATGCTATTGCAATGAAATGCTGAAAAGTAGGATTGTAAGGTTGAGCCAATTAGCATTTTCTTTTTCGATGGTGTTGGTAAAAAAGAGGAACAACAAAAGGCGCTTTTGTGTCAATTGTAAGGCCTTAAATTAAAAAATTATTAACAATAAATTTTGTACTCTAGTAATCGAAGAGTTACTCAAAGAATCGTTGGAGCTTGTTATTTTTCCAAACTTGGTTTATGCTTCGAATATCATCTAGTGAGGATGAAAACCAGGAGTATGGTGAAAAAGATTTCATCAAGTGAGGATGAAAATCAAGAATGTGGCGAAAATGGTTTTTAAGATGTTATGGCCATTTTAGATTTATTGTGATTCCATTCGGCCTCATAAATGCTTTATCAACCTTCTAAGCACTCACGAATGAGGTGTTCAAAAGGTATTTAAGAAAATTTACATTTTTTTAAAAATTTTAATTTATAAAATGATAATACTTGTTTATAGCAAGTCTTGGGTGGAACACTTGCATCATTTAAGCATGTTTTTCTATTTGCTTTGGTAGCATCACCTATATTTGAAACAATCCAAATGTGTGTTTGCACACAGGCAAGTGGCTTGTTAAGGCACTCGATTTTGGAGAAGCGGGTGTAAGCTAATCGTAAAAAATTGAGGCCATTCGTACTTGGTCAAAACCTAACAAAATCAAGGCATTAAGGGGTTCTTTTGGATCTAATGGGTTATTAATAGAAGTTTGTCCAAAATTGTTGCTGGATTGCACATCTATTAACCTGTATGTTGAGGAAAAATAACTTTATATGGACAGAAGAGTAGGAAAAAGCCTTTCTTGCTCTTAGTGATGTGTTGACCAAAGCATCAGTGTTAGTTTTACTGGAATTCAGTTAGCCTTTTTACAGTGGATACCTTTTTATTTCCTTTCCTTCTTGAGCAGACCCTTGTGCTCAAGGACACCTAAAACTGGCTACATATGATGAGCAAATAGGTCTAGCCAAGGGAGTTTGCTATTGGCAGGCATATTTGTGGGGGCGCTGATTGAAGGTCAACACTGATGATTATAGTTTGAAATTCCTGCTTGGACAAAGGGTAAGAATATCGGCCTAACAGAATTGGATGGGTCTAATTTTGACATCAAGTGCAAGGGGGGAAAGGAGAATGATGTGGCAGGTGCGTTGTCAAGGAGGGATGAATCTGTTGGTAGTCTTGCCCTCTCATTGCCATGGTTGCAACTCTTTGAGTTTGTATGCCAAGAAATGGCATCTTCACCAAATATGCAAATGCTGGTTACACAAATTAGGGTTAGTGTTTTTATATCTGGGTTGACTCACTTGATCTAATTTAGTTTGATCTGACTGAATCATAAAATTGGTCTAGATCACTAATTTGACACTATAAATAGTAAACTTGTTTTAACTATTTAACCTAATTGGTCCAACTCTATTTTTTTAGGATCTAATTAGGTTTTTCGAGTCAAAATATATTATTTTATTTTGTTTTTTTTTTTTTTCTAGAGAATGTATCAATTTACTAAAAAAGCTAAATATAGATTTAAAAAAGACAAAATGTAAATTGTAAAATACTCTTAACTTTGTACTCAACAATGTGGATTATTTATTACTTTATAAATAAATATGAATTATATTTTAATATTTTTAAAGGCCCCGATTGAATGTTGGTTCAACTTTAGTTTAACTTGCTCGATCCTTGAGCCCTCCTCATTCCTTTATAATCTCTCGGTTTGGGTCTAATATTATTGATTGGGGCTAAGGAATTAGGATTTGACTGGATTGTTAAATAGAGCCTCATCTTCTCCAAAAGCTGGTTGTTTTTAGAAGCCTAGTTAGTTTTGTGTGCCACTATAATTCACACCATTCGGGATCAAGTTCACAAAGAATATCAATGGACATTGTATTAGGTTAGAAGAGATATTTATTGGAAGGGCATGCACATAAGTGTGTGAAATTGTATGAGCATGCATCACTTGCTAGCGCTACATATCCTATCCCCTTGAACCGGCTGGTCTTTCTCAGCAACTTCCAATTCCAAATAAGATTTGATGGGATCTCTTTATGGACTTTATGGATGGACTTTTAATTCTCATGGAAAATCGGTTTTATTAGTAATGGTGGACCGATTTTCCGTGTATGCTTATTTTATTCCGATGAGTTATGCTTATAATGCTGTCATGGTTGCCAAGCTTTTATTTGATACCATACCCGTTTGCATGGCTTGCTTTAAACTATTGCAATAGGAATGTTATCTTTACTAGCATTTTTTAAAGAGAATTATTCAAGCTAAGTGGCACTAAACTATCATTTTCGTTGGCCTATCACCCTCAAGGTATTGACCAGATGGAAGTGGTTGTCCATGCTATTGAAATATATTTGAGGTGCTTTATGGGAGATCAACCAAAAAAATGGACAGATTAGATTGTTTGGCTGGAGTATTGTTACAACACAGGATATCACTCATCTATCAAATCTACTCCATTCCAAGTGGTATATGGTAGCCCTCCACTGCGTTTGCCTGCATACTTGCCAGGAAGTATGAAGTTAGATGCCATGGAAAAGGCTGTTATGGACCGTGATACAACACTGACAGAATTAAAGCACCAACATACACATGCTCAACGTGTCAGAAAGCCGTATACAATGCCAAACATCGAAACATCAACTTCAATGAAGGAGACTTGGGTTCTCCTAAGGCTCAGGCCATATTAACGGACACTGTCAACAGTAGGAAGACACACAAACTTCCTTCAATTTTATGGACCTTTTAAGTAGAATCTTGCATTGGATAGGTTGCTTATTGTCTCCGACTACCTCCAAAAGGATAGATCTAGATTTCCATGTTTCCATTCTTAAAAGAGCTCAGCTGAGTTGAGCTTGAGCTCTTTGAATGCCATTTCTAGCTGATTGAGTTTAAAAATTCTAAATTTGTTTGAGGTTGAGCTTTGAAATTTCAAGTATAACTCAAGCTCTATCCGAGTATTGTGTCATTTCAAAGTGACTCGTTTATAGCTCTACTTGAGGCACTATGTGCTCTTCACACCCATTTTTGTGCTGTTTCCAGCTTTAGTGCATGTCTTTATTTGACCATACACTTCAAAATTGATATACTTGATCTTGAATTGCTATTTCCAGCTTTATATCTCTTGGTTGGCTGCACAAATTGTTACTCTATCTCACATTTTCTAATTTTGAATCTGTCTTAAGGGAATTTTTTTAATCCCTCACACACAATGTATTTGTGCAACTAAATAGATGAGTTGGCATTGGAGCATTGACAGTATTACTTTTGTTTAAGTTGTTTCCTTGCTTTCTGGTGCTTAAATTGTTCAAATTATCAGATGAATTTCAAGATTTGCTTCCGGGTGGAACTCGGTCATTCTTTATTAAGCCTCTTCTTCAAGTTTCAAAGGACCCAAACTGTGAAATAGGAGAAGTTCAAGGTTTTCTTCTCCTGGTTTCAAGCATGAATTTTGCATACACTGATAAAGATAGAGCCTGGATTGAAGCAGTTGCAAACAAATTCGTCGGTATGGTTTTAAGTATTGAATGTTCTGTTCGCTTTTGGCATGTTTCTTTACCTCATGCAAGAAGATTAAATTAACTTCTGATTTTCACAATGCCTTACAAACATTATGCTACCTTCTGCTGGTGCAGATTTGCTACATGTTTCTTTTATGGACACACGACTAAAGAGAAAGAAACTATGTAGAATTAATGCTGATTATATTCCTCTATCAAGAAGTTGAGTTGGAAATAGCTGTCTTTTCTGTAATGTCAGGTGCAAGTCCATTATCTGGCCCATTTACTTTCCAGATGGTGTACTCTACCAGCCTATTAGGTGAATTAACCACGCCTGTTATTGGATAGCTAAAGTTGTCTCGACTTACCCTGCCAAAAGAAATTATAATTGAATTTGCGAGTCATCATGGAAGGTTAAATTGGGCCTGTTATGTTACCAACATTAACAAACTTAAACATTGATGTTGTATTGCAAGAAAACATGAAAATTTCTTTGGAATCACAATCCGGAATCATTTCTTAACAAAAAATAATAACTCCAAATAATCCACAGGACTTAGCAGTTGATTTTCAAATTTGACAAAAAAGCACTTTTGGTGGACTTATTTCCTGATGAAAAATCATACACTTTCATGTTTTCACCTTTTGCCATTTATGAATGATAGAGGTTAGTAATTTTCACAAATCTTTGCACTCTAAAACCATGAGAAATGGGAAACTACATGCGGGTAAACCTTCGATTACAGTAAAACTGGAAAAATCAGATAAAAGCCCTTGCAGAAATCTAATACATGTAGAGAAATTAATAAAAGATGCTTCTTTTGTTGTCAGCATCCCTTTGGGGCTTGGGTGAGTTATTTTATTCATGGATTGGAAGAAGCTTTCTGGATTGAAGTGAGGAAGAGTACTGAACCTTTGTATCATTAAAGAAGCACTTGGAGACTGAGAAACTATTTAGCCTCCATCTAATTGCCATCAGCCTCTTTGTTGAAGTAGAAGATGCAGTTGGGAGAGTTGTTTTGCTGACAAAGAGACGGAGGCCAAAGATGGACAATACAAGGAGATAGCCCTTTAGTCTTAATCTAAGAGAAGGTAGTTGCTGATTGAGCACAGGTTCAACAACAAGATCAACTGACTGCACTTTTATTGATTGGAGGGAAAAAAAAAAACCCAAACACCTTCATTTCATGAGCACAAGTTTTTCATGTAGGTTTATCATGAGCAAAATGTTCATTCTAAGCTTTTTGGGTAAGGAGTTCATTCTAAACTTTCACTCAACTAAAAAAAGAAATCTGACTTCCTTCTAACTAACTGACCTTTGCCTATTTATTGACTCCTTACTCTATACAAGATGAAGTAAAGTAACTATAGAGGGTTCTAGAAGAATCTATAAATACCACAAACTTCTAGCTTACTCATAAAAGACACATGCAGAAATAGAAACTATACAACACACACCTGTGGACATTAAAACACCACTATATAGGACAATAACTCTAAGTAGCTTGGTCCAGTTGGGGTCGTATCAATGCCACCTGCTCTTAAAATATCCTTGTCCTCAAGGATTGACTGAGGAAGTTTGACAACTATCCCATACCAATGGTTTTAAACTCAACCACATGTGCCATACACCTTGCAGCACCTTCAACGGCCACCCACTAATCCGCAACTCCGTTTGGCTCTTCCTCTTGGTTTGGCTTCTCAAGAAACACGGAGAAAGAAAACTAAGATGGACCTCTAATTCCCCTTGCATATCCAGAGCTACCAGTTAAATTTGGAGTTGGAGTGTTTTTTGTAGGCGGAAAATTCCTGATCAAGCCTGGTGAAAACTTCTGTTGCTGATTGTCAAAGAAAGAGTAGAAAGACGTGCCTTAATATACATGGAATGAATTTTCACAATTACTCCTGGTTGCAAACAGATGTTGGTTGTAATGTAAAATTAGGACATTTGACAACTAATCCCTGATGCTAGTTGCAAACAGATGTTGGTTGTAATGTAAAATTAGGACTTTTGACAACTAATCCCCGATGCTTGTTGCAAACAGATGTTGGTTGTAATGGAAATTTGGAGTTGGACTTTTGACAACTGATTTTGATTAGACAAACTTCCTCCTCTTCTCGTCACATCTCCTTCCATCTCCATATCAATTTCCTTGGCTCCACAAAACAGCACAGTACCTTTGAACACTGCTGAAGACACTGCTTCTGGACAGACCTCAGTTGCCTGAGATTTGGAACATGAGTGTGGATTGTTCAACTGCTCATCATCGGTAACAGATCTCAACAATGTCAAGTGATGTATCTTCATATGATCAAGGCCTAGTGTTTCACTTGCAAGTTTCTCCATTGAGTGGTCTTTCTCCTTAGGATTAACCCTTGCTGTTCCTGCAGTTGTTGTTGCCTCTGACTGTTGTTTATCCTTGAGATCAAACATTAGGTCTTGAAGCATCCTTTGAATTGTCAATATGCTTTGTTCCATTTGTGTATATCACCCTGCAATTTGTTGCATTCTTTTGGCAAGATCTCAAAATGATGTTGCAAATGTTGCCATGTTCTTCAAGGAAACAATCTCCTAGGATCCCTTAGACTGCACCGATTGATAGAGCATGGTTTCAATAACTAGATCAATTGACCACCTTATTGACTGAAGAAAAAGAAAATGCAAACACCTTCATTTCATGAGCTCAAGCTGCTCACTTAGGGTTTACTATGAGCAAAATGCTCATTCTAAACTTTCACTCAACTAAAGAAAAATCTGACTTCCCTCAAACTAACCGACCTTTGCATATTTAAAGACTCCCTACTTTATACAAGATGACTCTATATAAGGGTCTAGAAGAATCTAGAAGCTATACCATTGACTTCCAGGTAACACATAAAAGACACATGCTGAAATAAAAGGGATACATCACTCAAACATGCAGAATTTGAAACACCACAACATAGGACAGTAATTCTAAGTAGCTTGGTCCATCTGGTGTTGTGTTGGTTGTGGATAAGGAAGGATTCCTGTTGCTTTATTGCTCAAGTGAGTAGGACAGCTGAATATTGGTCAATTGTGCCCATCTTTGAATTGATTCTCAGAAACCTGTGCATATTAGATGAAAACACAGAAAATTCTCAGTTTTTGGTTTCTACCCGATGTTCATGTCTAGAATGCAGATTGTAATCTAAACAATTTTTGATATGATTACTAAGCAAAATAAAGAATATGATTTTTGTTGTTTGAGTTGTGTCTGGACATAGGATGAGACAATCCTGCATGTCATAGCGATTTTAACAAAGGCTGGGTTGCTCCTCTATGACTTCTTGATTAGTTAAAATTGCAGCAACCTCTACTAAATTTGTGTTTTTGTGCTTATGAGTTGAGGGGATAGGTACTGAAAGACTCAATATTGGCTGTTGGACTGATAAATGTCGGTGTTACTGTCTGAAAGCATTAAGGCATGTGTGGTATTGGTTTGTACACTTCAATGGGTTGAGCAACTGGATAGTGTTGATATCAGAGTGGTGATTAACAGAGATGCTGTACTTTGTTGATTACCATCTGATCTGATAGTTTGTTTTGGTTTCATAATTTTTTGCTCAATTTTTAATGTTGAAAATGAAGATGTAATTTTGAAGTTTGGAGCACCATTTGCAACAATTTTTGTCATAAGCATCTATAGAGCTGATAGATTTCTGATTAATTTCAAAAGGCTAAGAGCTTGTTTGACCAAAATGGAACCTTCAGCTTTAATTATAGATTTTGGCAGTTTTAAGGTTCAAGCAAAAATTTTTAGAGGTACTTAGCCTAAGTGATATACTTTTTTTAATTCATTGGTGGGGTAGTCATTAGCCCTAATTTATCTTCGACATAATTTTGAGCAGTTGTCTTCTCTCGTTTAATCAATCTACAACGCCATGATACAACCTTGGACTTCCCCATTCAGTGTGGTCATAAGGAGCGATAATGATGAAACAAGAAATAACTAAATTGTATTCTTTCATTTTATTTTATTCATTTATTTTTAACTAAATTGTATTCTTATGTTGTGAATTCTGAGTAAATTATGTGGAAGAATACTGATGTGATGTCAATCATGCCAGTTTGATTTCCTGCTGCGTGGTTATTAGGAGGTCCAACCTATGAGAGACAGAAGGCAAGTCCACAAACAGTTCATTTCTTGTTTTTAACCTCTGCGTACATCTGTAGCTTGCTAATCTACTCTTGGTTGAAAGGCATAGATTTTCCACAATTTTATAATATATTTACCATGACATCTTCTAATTTAACTTAATTTTCATATGCAGGCACAGAACCGTCTCATGGTTCATCAAATGCCGAGTTAGGACATACTTGGACTCTCAGTTTGGTATAGAATGTTTGTGTCCTATGCAGTTGCAGTCATTTGATTCTTCTTTCCAAAAGAGCCTAATCTGCAATCAGACATGAAAAGAAATATGCCAAAATTCATGAAAGGTACCATTCGTTCGCACTTCTATTTTAGGTTGCTCACTCAATTACTCAAGGAATCTCAGAAACGTCAAAAGAACTACTCGTACAGAAAGTAAAAGCAATTAATCGAGTGGACTTTGTACTATCTCTTATGCCCTTCTTCCATGTGAAGTGAACTTCCATGAGTTGAGAAGGCAATATACCATATATTGTATAGTTTCTTCATTAAAAAGAAAAAGTTTCAGCGGAAAACTATCACTTCAAGTTTGAATGGCTTTAGACATAATTATGTTGTCAGGTTGGTGACAATTTGGTTCATCTTCATGTACACCCTCCTTCCGAGTTCCCTCCATGTTTCTGCAGGGGTTATCAGACGATCCATTAAATGGACGATAATTTAATCCTGTTCAGATTGATCTTAACTCCCTCAATATGAGCTATGTATTGTCCTTGCACCTGAATTTGCATATATACATGTATATATAATTATAATCTACATTTTGACGGCATTGTGCGTATCGAGTTTATGAATCCGGTTAACAAAATACTGTAAAATGGATAAGTTACTCTAAACAATCATGTTATTATTTGATTGAAGTGTCAACTTGTATGATATTTGGTTCATATGTGGCTAGTTGTTTAAAATTTATATGTAATTCAAGTTTTGTCTCTTATAAGTCGTAACATTTATCAACAATATTGGTTTTTACTGTTGGAGAAGACCGTCGGGCGAAATTACCCACTACAATCCCCCTTTTCCTTGTGGATGGCGCTATCGAGGAATGATTGAATTCGCTGTATGGAGAGGAGAGAGATAGACATTGATGCTGCTGTTTCTACAATGATAGTGTCCATGGCATCACATGTTCTTCTACTACAATCATTTATTTTTTCGAAAGCAGTTTTCTTTTTCCTACGTCTTATATGTCACATGCAATATTTGCTCAAATGTCAAATACAAGGGTTAAAGTGACAAATGGAAATTCCATTGAAAACCACCACACTGGCATTTTCCGTCTATCCATTTCTTCAATCCATAGCCCTTGTTCTTTTCTGTAGCAGTTTTTAATTTCATTCTTAGTATGAATGATGAGACAAAACTCCGTTTTCAGCATGTGATTCTTCTTTTCGAACTTTTGTACCCAAAAGGAGAGAAAAAATAAAAATAAAAATAAAACTAATCTATTTGAATCTAGAGGGTTTTTTCAATATTGTACAAGTACACACACATAGGTGATAATATATTTGATTAATGAAATTTCAATTAGGGATGATATAGCGACTTCAAACTTCATATATAAAATAAAAAAAGAAAAGAAAAGAAAAGAAAATGCTCATCTTCAGAGAAAGTTGTGCATCGAAATTAATGTGAGAAGGAAAGAAATTGTAGACAAGTTGGAATATTTGATGGGAGAAAGGACAAAGAATGGACCAAGTTTCACGAAGAAGAATCTCTACCCAGAATAATTTTATGAAAACTCAGTCAAAAGTTTTTGCTCCCACTGTCCTATATAATCCAAAAATCGAAATTCACGTGAATGTTTTTTTTTTTTTTTTTCTTTCCCTGACTCGATTTCATCATCACCATGTTGGAGTTTAATTTGGCTTCCACACAATCAGTCATCTTCATACTACATACAGTAATCAATTCTCTCTTATACATACGTCTTAACATTACTCAGCATTCATTTCTTTTGGGGGAAAAGGTAAAATATTCTTTTCCTTTCTCGTTAATTCTCAATCTCATCTCCTATTAGTCGTTAAATATAATTATGGTATGTGATAGTTAGAGATGTGCAAGTAAGTTTTGGTTTACGGATCAATCTGTTTTTAAAACTAATTTAGATCCAGGGTTATTGACTCATTTAAAAAATGAAGCAAATGAACTTGGGTTTTTTAACTAGCATGTCAAAGTAAATCGGTTTGAGTTCGTTTATTTAATACATTTATGTTTTTGGTCTACAGGTTAGTTCATTTAATTTGTTTTTCAAACGGATTAAAGTCAAGAATTTTTTACTTGTTTAAGAGGTGTATTAAACAAACTTGACTCGTTTAATTCATAAGTTAAAGTAGTTCGAATTGAGTTGATCTATTTAATTTATTTATACATCTTTAGTGATAGTTTTGACTTTTAATCAGTGGTATTCAATAGAAGTGATTAGAGTAAATTTCGTGATGAGTGGATGATAGACTTATAATGGTATTAATAGTATCAACGATTTAAAATAAAAGCTGGTGACTTATACCCGAATGAAAAGTAATAATGATTTTAACAAAAAATCATTATGTGTCCCCCTCTCTGTATCTCACGTTTTTAGGGTTTTTTATTCAAATAAAACTTAGGAGCAACAATCATTATATCTTGGGCAACCACGTCCAGATATCTGGTACAAAATCTTTATTTGCTGCGTCATAACCATAATAAGAAGCAATCTTGATTCAGATTCAAAAATCTGCCTCATCTCTTCATTACCAAATAAGAACCACATCAAATTCTTGGCCTTTGACCTAATTTTTTCAAACTTTTATTTTCCTTTTTTTTTTTTTTTGGTTTTGCTTTGTCATCTCGCTATATGGGATTCTACCAATTAGAGTCTTGGGTTTCGCTCTGCGATTGTAGATGAGCTATTGGATCTTTGAATCTTTATTTGCATCAGTTTATTTTATTAGTATTATCAATGCTTATATTTTGTAAAATACTTTCGTCCAAGCCAATGCAAGGGCATATAGTATATAGATCATGGTGGTGCATGTTAGGGTATGGATGGTCTTCCATCCATGTCACGGGATCTCCGAGACTTCATGTAACACCTTTCCTATTCGTTAGTTTAGGTGATCCCATAACTCCCTATACTATATATATTAAACCCGAGCCTTTAGGCTTTTGGCTTTCGTTCCTTGTAATAAACAGCTTAGTTCAGATCTCAACCATCAATCCCCTTCAAATTGACTTCATACAACATACGCCCCATGACTTCTAATCTATAGAAAAATTAGAAATACTATAATGCATAACCTTATGACCTGCCATTATTAATCAATGTCTGCTTAACCAATGAAAATAACTTTACGTTGTATGTTTATTTCAAATCTGGTCGTTGGTCAATCTCTAATCTGACTTGACGTGAATATCGAACTACATCGATCTTTATGGTTTCTTTGCTCGTATGAAGGAAAAGTCTATGTAGACATGGGCATGGATTTGATCTAACTCGAAAATATTTAACCGATCGTCGATCTTGGAAGGACAAGTTAGGAATTGTCTATGCCCTATCAGGTCCTGTTGGTTTGGTTCATGAGATTATAACTCAATGGAATTGTTTACGTAATCATTTTTTTCTCGTTTTGGACTTTATAGGCATGACACATGGTCTACCTTATAAGTGACAGGTCCTTGGGTCTTGAGGTGACTCGTCCCCATGAGTTGGTTCCGGTCCTAGACCTAAGGAGATATTTTATAGGAAGGACCAATATGATTGATTGTGTAGCAATTCTATAATATGCATTGATGGAAAAGATTGGTTCTTTTGGTTACTTAACGGTTTATAAATAATAAAATTGGGATTTTATGGATTTTTGAATGAAATTAACAAAAAAAAAAACCAAGTAAAATGAAGGGATACAAATAATTCATGAGTAGGATATGATGCACCAATCTATAAATTAAACAAGGGTTATGTTTGAATCTATTTGATATTATGCATAACTAGAATTAAACAGGGGATTTTGATAAGATCGATTGATATTATGCACAGTTAATTCGACCAAAGGATTATTTGCAATAGTTTCAAAAGAACTAATAAGAATCGGAATTATTAGAGAAAAGTATTTTAGGGTTTTCATAATGTCTTTAGTAAGAGTATTTTTATAAAATCTTAACATCCTTAAGACAAAATAGGAAAATAACTGCTAATAAAAATGAGTAAAGTAATTGTCTAATTTTAAAATAACCCCCCCCCCCCCCCAAAAAAAAAAAAAAAAGAATATCAAATAACATAAAATAAAATAAAAGAAATTCGAAAAAATAAAAATAAATCAACATGCCCGATCGACACGGTTGCGAACATGATCGTGGTGGTGACCGTAGAACTCTCTAGTCTTAAAATCCAATGCAACACGTTCACGTTTTCACCACCCTCTAATCAATACGGTCATGTTCAGGGTCCAGTACTTCTGTGCTGCTCATTCAATATTCCATGCTAATTTGACGCAAGACATATCTTCTTGAGCTGCCGATTTAAAATAAGTCTTAATTTTCATGCTCGGGGAATCGATCGCTCTCAGGATAGGTCGGTATTATCGTATTGAGGCACGAGCCAAGCCCACAACATGATCATATCTTAGTCGATGATTCGCTTATTGGTTACTCAACACATGCAAGAGAGTAAGAGTTCCTTCGTGAAAGAATTCGTCAAAGTTCCAGACTTAGAAATTTATATCTTTTATATATTTTCTTCTATAAAAAGTGTAATCAACATCAAAAAAATATAAAAAGTTTTACTTTTTATTTTTAAAACTTGCGCTCTTAATAAGTGTTATATCCTGACATAAAAAATCCACATGTATATGTATGTATATAAATATATATAGACATAGATATACGCATACTATGAATGTTAAAAGGAAAGCTCCCCTTGACTAGTGTGTCTCGTAGAAGATTTACAATTTAAACAAATTTCATTTCTGTTGAACAGAAACATATACAATGGGAAAGAACAAAAAAAAAAAGTTCAAGAAAAATCACTTGTTCATATCTGCGACCTCTTCTTCTCAATCCATACATGTTTCAGTTATTTACATGAAGCAACATATAAATATAAAAGAAATAACATGGAGTATGCATTAGCTATAATTTTATGTGTAACTTGGGAGATTTGATAATACAATTATTTGAAAATAACTGTACTCAGAATGTACAATTACTTCTGAATTATAATAATAAAATCAGTTTGAATCACAATAAATAAGATCAATTAACAGTAAAAAAAGTTATCAACAGTTTCAATATAATTTATTAATTGTTAATAATTTTATTTTTATTATTAACGGTTTCATTTTTATTATTACTAATCCTTATTGTAATTTAGGGTAATTTACCATAACTTAAAAATAACTTACCATATAATCATTTTAGAGTTATATTTCATCAATTGAGCACATGACATGTCATAGAAAAATTAAATAAAAGCTCAAGGACAAGAAGTCACCGCCCAACATACATATCCAACCCAGCCACATGCACATGTTAAATAAAACAATTATAATAATATTGTACTGACGACACGATTATGTTGACTTCAATAAAGCAAATAGAAACGGTGGGGGAAAACTGTGAAAGGGGAAGGAAGACCATCACTCCGGTCTGTGGCGTCCGGAGGTAGTTGGGATCCGAGAGTAATGCAAGACTGAGACCTCGAGTATTGACGGAGCCCTACAAGCAATATCAAACCGCAATAGCTTCTTGTGCTTTCAATCGGGTCCAAAGACTTAAATAATTAATATATAATGTATTCTAAGATATATATATACTATATTTAATTATAACGTATATGTATTATATATAGTAGATTTTATGAATTCTATGCAATATATAGCAACACAACAGTATACCGTGGAAAATGTGTAATACAATGTATATACAATAAATTATAGTTATCAATAGCATAAATATGATTAAAAGTGTAATTTGTTTTTTTGAAATTGGAGCAATGCATCTAAGAATCAAAATTTTATTTAAAGTTGGAATCCTTGACTTTGAGAAATTATAATAACATCTATCAAAACTGTATCCAAATATAATAACACAGATAAAATTTGAAATTATGGTTCTATTTTAAGTCCATTTCGCACCAAACGTGCCATAATAATTGGCTTAATATAACATTGAAGGTAGGTTTCTGTGATATGTTCTATCACATTGTCTAAATAATAATTTTTCTTTTTTTGAATGCGCTGCTACCGTCACTGTCTAGCGTCTAGTCGCTGCTAAATAATATTTTCCTGTCTGGTAAATGGTGATGAATATTAAAGGAGTTCTTCCTCCAGCCTGACATACTATACTTATTGCAAACTTTTAAAGTTCCTTTTCACCATTAATGAAAGTCGGCTTTTGTTTGGCTAAACCAAAAAAGTAGGATTTTAGAAAGATAAACTAGATCTTTCATGGTCGTTTAAGCATCACATCCTCTAATCAAATATCATTTCTGGAATTATTGAAATCCTTAATTCTAAAACTAAGAATAGTAAACCATATAGCACGAACCCATTCACAGTTCAAGAAAATATGCTCAGGAGTCTCAATGTAATTATAGAAGCAACATAATCGATTAGATTTAAGTTTCCAACAAAATGAATTTTCATTAGTTGCCAATGAATTTGTATATTAACGCTAGAAGTGGTGCATATGTTTTGGCTAACAATCAAGGTGCCAAATGATTTCTCACACCCTTTTATTAATATCAAGAGGTATAAATATTGTAAAAACTTAATTGAGCCACTTTCTTAGGCACTAATAATGGTAACTACTTTTAATTTAGTGTTTGCCTGTACTCCCTCTAGGACATATCAATTTGTCCTTGATGTGTGGATTAATAACAAGAATTTTTGAGGTTGCTTGTAAGTTATCAACATATAATCCACCAAAATCAGGTTTCTAAAAGCAATTTATTTTATCTACAACCTTTACATTTTATAAGTGAGGCTATAGTATTCTTAGTAGTGTTCATGGTTCAATTTAGTATTCTTAAGAGTATTCATGGTTCAATTTAGTTCAATTAGATTTGATTTAAGGGTCAAATCAAACCAAACTACATTTAAAATTTTTTAATGAATTGTGCTACTTCAAATACACTTTAAATTGGTTTAGTTTGGTTCGAACTGCTTTTGGAAAACACCATATTCTTTTTGATAATACTAATAATATATCAACATAGATGATAGTTGAGAAATAAAATATTATATCAAGATGACATTGCATTTTAGGTGATGATGAAGATATATGAGTTCGCTAGAGATGAAAGATAACGATGAAGAAAAATGAGTGGATTGTAGAGGTTGAGGACAATATGAGAAATGATAAAAAGAAAAAGATAATAAAATTAGAATGAAATGTTGATAGGGTTTAAAACTGAAAATTGTTACTTATTATTTTTTTTTTTAATAAGAAGTGGTTCAAATTGGGTTCAAATAGTTCAATTTGGTTTAGACCTTCAAAACAAATCACGAATCAAGCAAAAATACAAAAGAACTGCATATTTAGTTCTCGATTCGGTTCAATTTGATATGATAAATAGCCCTAAATTTTATAGATGGACGAATATACCCAAACAAAGAGGAGATCCAAGGATCTTTTTAAAACTAAATTAATTTACTGTCGCCTACTTGCCACGATAACTCCTTAGTTATAACCTATCTTCCTAATAGAATACTTTACAATCCCTGTGAAGCCCTACCTCCCTTTAAAGCATTCATAAACTTCAAATTTGGAAAATATATAGTCATTAATAGCCTTTCCCTTAGAACATTGGGGTTTTGTAAGATTCTCTAAGTTAATTTCCCTAATAAAGCTAAATGAAAGAATTATAGATCTTTAAATGCAAGACCATTTATATCTTTAGCATTAGACAACTCTAACTTATTTTTTCTAATGTATTTTATTCCCATCTGCATTCTTACTGCACTAGAAATTTGAAATTAGACCATTAAACTCAACACACCACTTCTTTCGAAAAGATAAAATTCAGGCTACTATAATCATAACATTAGTAACTCTAATGGCTTAAAAATTTCATTTCCAACACTGCCTCTTATGTATACTTTTCTCCTTAACATAAACCAAAGCTTGATATTTAGATCTACCCAACTTATAGGCTATCTTAAATACCTCTCAGGATTGTTTTGTACATCCATATGAACCTCATCACCACAATCTTTACTTAGCTTCCTTTTGGTAGATTGTGAAATGCTTAAGATTCAATAAAAATTAAATAAAGACCCTTAAAAGTCTATGGCATATTTGCAATTTTCATTTAATGACTAGGGTATTCTTGTTTCTCTAACTTTTAAATCACCCCCATGCCCATCAAACCATGTTCCCTTCTTCTTCTTTTCCTTTCTTCTTTACTTTTCTTCCCCTCTTTCACATTTTCCTCTTTATTAGGTAGTTTCCACTTCCTCCTTGCATGGAATAAGAAAAAACAAAGGTAAGATAACAAGATTTTGTGTTTTTCTCATCATTTTGCCTTTCTCTTAGGCACCTCAAGTGAAGATTGTTGGACAAAGACCAAATCTTTAGGAGTTGTGAGATGAGCAGTAATAAAGATTGAATATTGGGACACTATTTGAGTAAATGTGAGTTTTAAGTATGTGTAGTGATGATTTCTGTGAAAAAGATGATGAATTATACACATTAAAGGACTTTAATCACAAGTTGGAGGGAGTTTTGTGTGCGGGCTTTGTTTTCTTGTGAATTCAAGTAAGTGCCATGATTTATGAATGTACTTATTGAAAACTTATTGGCATGTTATGTTCAAAGCATTGGAGATACTTTTATTGGTGTATTTTTTGTGATGTTTTGGAGATTGGAGTATGGGTTAGTGTGGTTGTTGAAGGGGGAAGAGGTTTTGTTCATGTGTTGAAGAAGTTTTTACACATTCTTTTTATCAATCGATTGGTAGTTTTCTTATCGATTGATTTGTAAGGTTTGTGAAGGAATAATACATTCCTAAGTCTACTAATTGCTTGGTAGCTTTCCTACTAACTAATCGGTATGAACTAGTAAGGAAACAATTAACTTCCATGCCTATCAATTGATTGGTAGCTTTCTTAGCAATCGATCAGTAAGCCCCTAGCAATGTGCAAAATGTTTTGAACTCCTTTCTTTTGTTACTACTTTGCTAAAAGCTTATTCTCTACTTAATTAATATGGTTTTTCCAACTATTATCAAACATTTAATCTTCTCTTTCCTTGAGGGGTTTAGTGAAAAGGCAAGGTGGAGGAGTTAAGTGAGAGTGAAGTTAGTGTGTTATGAAAATAGACTTTAAAGCTTGATTTTTTCACTTGTTATCAAATCTAGGAGTGTTATACCATAAGGTTCTAGTATTATAGCTGTTCTAGGTATAGATGGCTTATGTATATGGTTCTATCTACTAGCCGAAGTTTAATGAACCTAATTGATTATTTTACTTTGATAAATGCATGTTGTGTGCATGTAGGCATAGCCAACACCTTAGGAGAATCAGTGTGTTAGCATAGCATCTGAATGATCTTTGTGTGATATTGTTCCTAATGGAGTTGCACATTGAAATAATATGGTGGATTCTTGGATTCTAAGGTATTAGGGAGTACCCAATACCGATGCTATATGATATTATATATGTATGTATTGAGATCATGAGTTACTATGAGTTTTGAGATACTAAAACTATATTATTTGCTAGACTAAATAAAAGATTATTAAGCAGTGTTTACTGCATGTATTGTTTCTTGGAATGTGTGTGAGTTTATAATTTACTTGGTCACACGTATGTAATTATGGTATTTCATGCTGGGCTTGGCTTACCTTTCAAAGATCCTTTTGTTTTTTAACTGCAGGTACCATGGACGACGTTGGTTTATATGTTGAGCTAAGTTATGAGTTTGCTTACGATGTGGGATAAGATGTAGATTACTACTACATTGGCGAGTATATGGTAGGCTCGTGTTTTAGACCTATTGATGTTTGATGTTGGTGTTTAAGAGATGGGATTCTCAATTTGTGACAACCCTAAGTTTGGCAGGGTAAATCCATATTAGTAGATAGCTTTTGTTTATTGTTTTTCAGTTTCATATTAGTAGATAGTTCCATCCATGTATTTTACAAAACCGATCCAGCTCTCTATCTCACCTTTGATTTAATATCCATTAGATTCGATTACTTATCAATCGTATACTTGATGTATAGGAGCAATTGTGGGACTATCTTTAGTTGTTTGATGTTGTTACTATTGTTTTAACCTTAGTAGTAATTGTAGACGTGGTGAGACTATTAAGCCACCTAGTAGAATTTGTATATAGAGATTTTCATTGTTATTTGAGTTCGTAGTTATTATGTTCATAGGTTTAGAGCATTAATGTATCCTTACATTATAATAACACGTAGCGGGTTGTAACACCCTAAGTTTTAGGGTATTATAGATTGATTAAAATCATTGAATTCTTTTGATAATTTCCCTTTTGAATTGACCTCGATAGCATGTTTCACAGATATCCTTTAACTTTTGAAGATTTTGCTTAGGGGTCCATTCTCTAGGAACTTTAAAAGCTTCTTTACATAAATCCATTCACTAAAACTTAATTGTATATAAAAAAAGATATTTCTTACTTTTTTTCACGTGGGTTATACAAATTTAACATAAAAATACTAATACATATATGCATATAATGTAGTCTACATTATTAAAAGCCTAAGAAATAGGGAAATATTAAGGATAGATTAGGTGGTTTATAGAGTATATGATTTAGATTCTCAAATATACATTACTTGTTACTTTTTCATATGATCCCACTAGTCTAAATGCCAAAGTATGTGAGCTATGTCTATACAATTGAAATTAATATTGGTAGTTTTTTTTTCTTTTTTTAGTATATTAGAGGGAAAATTTCTCAATTGAGACTACATGACGACATGTTTTAAAGTGTAGCATAACAAGATGGATGAAGATAATGCAACAAGAAGAGGCAGAAGATATGTTCTTTTTTCCTCTAGGAATGTAAAAGCTCCTATTACTCTTTATGTGGTTAAATTTGGCTATTAAGCTATAGTCTCTGATATAGAACTAGAGTTGACTTGAATAGGCTAAAAAATAAAAAAGATACAATAAAGCTTTTACAATCTAGTAACTATTAGAGTATTATATTGTTTTCCCTTTCCTATTTTAATTTTTTTCCACTTCCTCGCCCTTATAACCCTTTATTTTGTGTTCATATCCTTCATCCAAGTTTAAGCTCTAATAGCAAAGATTATAAGAAAAATTATATACTTCAGTTTATATTATCAATAATTTAAAATGAATTAAAATATTTGATTCTTTTTTCATTGCTTAAAAAAAATAATGAAAAAAAATATAGTTTCATCTTTATTTGTCATTATTCTGTACATGTTAAATTATATTTAAAAAAAATACTTAATTTATTCATTTCTTTATTTTTATAATGTATTTCAAGTTTTGAATAGATACTTTGAGTATAGTCATAGTTTTTAAAACTATTTTATATAGGTTATAAAAATTTACGTTTCTATATTTCAATTTTGCTAATCCTATAATGATTCTATGTGGAATTGTGAGTTTGATAATTTTGTCTCATACCTATAAATAAACCAACAACCAGCAATTATAATTAACCTCAATATTTCTCAATTCCTACAAAATTATGAGTTCGATAATCTTGTCTCGTACCTATAAATAAACCAACAAACCTCAATATTTCTCACTTCCTACGAAATTCACCTCAATCATTAACCCGACCGCTGATAAATTTCAGAATATCCACAGCTAGAAGCTCTATGGGATGAATATTTTTAGGGTTCCTTCTTCCTCCACATTCTCGAAGACCGGAGATGGCATCAACGGTCATGTTCTACCATCACGTATGTCACAATTTGACCATCCAATGAAAATACATATATTATTATAATCTAATTGTCCCATTGAATTTCCACCCTCCATCACCAAATCATAGAATTCCAATATTGTACACAAATTGGTCGGTTGCTTGTCCCAATGAAAAGAGCAGCTCTCCTCAAACCCCCTAATTAACAAATTTGTTAGCATGTTATTATCCCCAATAATTTATGTCCTACAATATCATTATTTTATAAGCCAAATATCTAAATCTGTCCTTAAGCTTCTCACTTTTGGCAATAAGTCATTTTAATTTCTTTTCCATCTTAGATTATTTTCTTTCCATTCAATCGAGAATTCAGTCTCTACGAAATTAATGTATTTATATAACATTTGACCTCCATCCTTGACAAAGGTTATGGTTTGAAAGAAAATTTAATTGTTAATATACGTCACATGTAAATATATTAGATATATAATTATTAATTATACTTAAATATATGACAATATGGATAATAGATTTTTTGATAACACTATTCACTTCTACCTTATTAATTCAAATCTTGATAATTACATATCATGTGTATATTTTGATATGATATATATATACGATATATATTATCAACTAAATCCTTCTCTTATGGTTTGCCCCTTTTTACTTGCCTACTCGAGAACCTTATTGCATAGCCCAGATCCAAATTTCATTAATATAGAAGAGATTTTGTAAATATAAACACTTATGCGAAAATATTCCTATATTAATAAGATGGTAATAAATATTAATCCCCCGTAATTTCATGTTGCAAAGCTTTAGTAAAAGATCAAAATATTAGTTACATCAACTTTATTTCGTAAAAACCCGTTTTAGATTAGAGGAGGCGCATGAATAACTTAAAAAACCCTCCTTCTTAAAAAACCCATTACTTTATTTTTAAGTTTCTTTACAAAAAATTTTTTAACTTTTTTTAAAAAGTTTTTACCTAATAAAAAAAAAAAAAAAATTTTGCCCTTTCCTCTGACAAGGAACGTGTCCTCGCCAAGAGACGCAATTTACCCCTCAATGTATTTGCATGTTATCGATAAGTGAGAAAAGCAGACCATAATTTCTCTCGTGAGAAATAATACAGTGATGCCATGGAAAATCTAAGCCGAAAGTTATTAGCATGTAAAGAGGTATAATAATATATTGTTCAGTGGAACTTTTAAAACATGGAAAATTACACGAAAATATTCTTAAGCTAATACGGATCAAAACAAACAAAATCAGCCACTACGAATCAAATTTTCCTATAAATTGGCATTTGGAGGGGTGGGTCCAAACAAATAAAACCATAACAAGTGAATTAATTTTTGTCATTTTGATCCATATCGATGCGTTTTGTTTTAGGAAGGTTTTCAAAATACAAGGCAATTGTTGTGGTTTGGTTCAATTTACAATTGATACCATAATTTATTATTTAAGAAAAGTTTATATGCATGAAATGAAATACTTGCAACATAAAAAATTAATCATGCTGATATTTATTGATTCAATCAATATATCTAACGCAATAACATATAGTTGTACAATTGAAATGCAAGTGCATTTTAACAAATATACAACAGAAAAAATTCTATACAAATGAAATTCTACTTTGTTTTAAAACGGTTTTATTTTTTTATTTTTTTGCAATTTAGTTTGATTTGCTCCTACGAACCAATTGGCAATTGTAAATTATAGTTTTGAAATTGTGATATATTTAATCAAGTATAGTAATCATCAACATATCTTTTAGTATAACAACCTAAAAATCATTTTAACTTTAAGGTTAAACGTGTTTATTGATCAAGATTACTCCAAGAATAAATCGCTAGATGAATGATGTCAAAGTGGATGATTATCCTAATGTGTGGATTTTTAATCATTATAAAAAATATTAAAGCAGTTTACTAATTAAAATAAGGATCGGTCCTTAAGATACTTTTAGTATAACGACTAGGAATGCATTGGAATTTTAAATTAAGCATACTTAATTATAATTAATATAATAATCATGAGTTTATTAGAACACCAAATTTGAGCGAGATATCGTGCAAAAATATAGACTCCAAGGATAAAAATGGGGGAAGTATAACGGTAAAACTGACAAAATCTCTATGTGTTAGCTTTCGATTGTGATAGGGTTTTCCGAACCATAGTGGGAAACGCTATAATTTAGTTTAATAGTAAGCTTTTTCTTTCTTTCTTTCTTTCTTTTTTTTTTTCCCGTCTTAGTTATTTGTAAATATTTATAAGTTTTATTAAATTGATCAATTTTATCCGGACTAAACTTTCTTATGGAATTACAGATCGTACAAAAACTTAGTTAGAGGCGACATCAAAATCAAGCATATACGTTAGTTGTAGATGCTTTAATTATTTTTTTAATTATAAGGGTATATATATTAAATGGAGATAATAATGGAGTTTTCTTTAATAAACATTTTGGTTCGTTGTGAAGTAGGTTGTATCGTATCCATCCAAGTACGTATGCATACAATTCATTTTTCTCACAAAATTCGCCCGTGGGACGACTCAATCGTACGGCCCAAAAAGCAGCCACGTCTCGCACGGACCACATGGGTGCCTCCCCACCCTTCGCACGTACCAAAGAGTGTCGGTGGCTTCCTAATTGTTACTTGTAGTAATATCAAAGGTGTACCTCCAACAAAGGCCAAAAGCAAAAGGTAGAAGTAGCAAAAAGGGAGAAAAGGAAAAAGCGTTCAAGGGACGCAAAAAAGAGATTGACAATTTGATTCGAATCAAAGACACGTGACATCAAGATGAAGAAATAAAATTTTAAATATTTCCTTATATATATTTAATAATATCTATAATCACTAGTTACATGTTATTGCACCAATCTCGATAGGATGCAATAGTAGCCGATCACTTTTAATAGTATGTAATGTAAGACAATGGTAGTAATTATGAGAATGACGACTTTGGTGGTCAATTATATTAGAAAAGTATGAATATAGAGCGAGTCGTGCTATTTCCATTTATTAAAAAAAAAATCCATTAGTATTTTTTACCTTTTTTAAATTATCATCATTTATCTTCAATTTCTATTATGGCCTTTCATTATTATTAGTCATCACTCGAAACTCGGAAAAATCATGAAAAGATTATGAATATTTTCATGCTTTTGTAATATAGACATAAGTTTCTCTTTATAGAAATTCAGGATTTGTATTAACTTTATATCAATCGATCATATGTGAAAAATTGTCGTGTATAACCTAAATAACACAAAATTAAGGCAAAGCATTTACTTGACTACTCCTCCAAACCCATTACCTATAATTAGAATTCTTTGACGTTAGATGATATTAAAAATTTTCCTCTAATATTGTAACACTCCAGAATCGAGCATATCACAGACCGCTACGTATCTGTAGGCTCTAATGATACATCATGCATAATATTCGACTAAAAACTCCAAATAATATTATAAAAGTCTTCAAATAATCTTATACAATTAAATCTTTAACTAATATTAGAATAACTTCTAGTTAAGAAGTATTAATGTCCAATCAATCAATGATACTATATAAGACTAAATAATCTTATCAACTAATTTCTTAGGATATTTTTCAATACCATATACCATCCTCACTCTCCCCATTCTCAAGTCAGTAACAATTAGCTTCATAAATGATTGAAGTCAAATAGTATAATTATAAGTCTTGCATTTAAAAATATGATAAAGTGAGCCAAATCTCAGTACGCAACACACGACCACATGCACGTAATTAAACAATACATAATTATATGCGTAGGAATGCAACAACAAGTAAATCGCATGACTCATTTAATTATTTTTGTAGTATTGTACACACGATTGAGGTTCCTATTAAAGATTCAGAAGGGGGAAGAGGGAGCATACCGTTTTAACCAATGGCCAGTAATTACTCAATGTAGAATTATACAAGTATGCATTTGTAAAAAAATAAAAACGCAAATCTATAAATTTTTATATATTTTTTAAATTTACCAAAAAAAAAAAATGCTAATCACTTCTCTTGATTATTAGAACAATATTTTAGTATTGTAAATTTGAGCTATAAAACATGTTAAACAGCATACTTGCGTGAAATTAATGTACCCTCAAGTTTTTCATGAATTATTACATCATGTATTAATTAAATATGTTGTGTTTTGGGGTAAGGTATGAAAGCTTTTAATCTTCTTTTAAAAGAACCTTGAGAATGCTTAAATTCGAAACTCAAGCAATGCAACGAGAAACACCATCAAATATGAATTGGAACTAATTCGCTTTTAGTGATGAGGTCACTTACCAACTATTTGTGATTGAGCAATGACTCACAGTTGAATTTGAACTGAGTGACTTGCTTTACCCATGATTAGCTAGATCTTGCATTGTACTTTAAAAAAAAAAAAACAAAAATGATTATTTATTCTCGATGTGTGTTTTTGAGTAAATTTGAATAAGTCAGCAAGGAAGAAGAAAATTTGTTTTCTTTTTCTTACAAAAGAAGTAATAAATGTGATTTGAATAAGTTAGTATTACTCAATTACATGGCTTAAGGTATTCGTTCTCTATTTATCTATCAGGGGACTCGATCACATTTGGGCTTGTCATTATTTCTTTAAAAACACTTTACATCATATTTAATAACCGGCTATACATCACCTCATTGAAGAGCTACGATGCTCATTATCAAAAGATGATTTCTATTTGTACAATCCATGTTGAACATAACTTTAGGGATTTATCACACGCAGTTATGTGGGGGAAGTAAGTTATGCCTAACGAGCTTTTTCTTAAATTGGGTCATGTCCGCCCTTGTGTTTCTAACTTGCATAGGCATAGTCCTTCCATCGGTAGAAATGATTGAGATCAGCAATGATCTCGTTCTCATATCTCCTTTAAGTACTCGTATTGTTATGGGGGATTTAGAGTAAGACATAATATGAAAAAAAGTCTCGTAAGAGTATACGACCATTAGACTCTCGGAATAATTAATTAATTTAATGGAACCCTATTGCAAATGGAAGCCAATAGAAAGGTCACTAATGAACAAAAAAATACACCTCCATTAATTAAACTCATATCTAAGTACGTGAAGTTTCTCAACAATTGCAAGGGTACAGTGACGATATATTATGGAGTGTGGACAAGAAGTTTAATGTTTCAAAAAACAATCAAGATATTCAAGAAGAACAAATTGTTTCAGCTACGTAGCATTAAGAATTCCTGGCTATTGCTTCAAAAACAAAAAGAAGTTTCCTAAATGGTGTTTAATTAATATTTATTAGTTTTGACGTATAGTTCGCTAACCCACATGCAACTTTTATAGTCTCTATTACCTATTCCTAGTCATATAGATATATAATGGATCTAAAAAATGTTGGGAAAAAACACTTGTATTGATCTCCTATTCGCCTTTGATTATATTCCATTTGCATGATTTTTTTTTTCTTTTTGTTTTCCTTTTTGTCTTTTTAAATACACTTATTGAAGTTTCGCCAGAAAGAAAAAAATAAAAATAAAAATACTCCTATATTGCACTTAAAATATATATGATTTTAGGTGACATAAGCATGGTCCTTTTTGTAGATTTGCATGAACAGTTTGTGGAATGACGAAATGTGGCCCTCATTTTTAAATATTATTTCTACCTGGAGTGGAGGGAAAGTGACTGATGCGAGTTTCACTATTCAGTATAAATGGCAATGATGGGTAAAGTCAAGATTACAAATTTTATAAATTTTTTAGATTTGCTAACAAATAAGATATGTAAATAAAAATATTCAAAGTAAACTAAAGCTGAAAAAAAGAAAAAACTCGTGTTTTGCAATATCTTATTAGTTAGGAGATAAAATCTTGTTACCAATACCTGTTAATTTATGGGTGTAACATAGTGTATAAATATTCGTACATAAGTTCTCTTTTATGTGAGGACATAATTTTTGGGTTAAATCATAAATGGAAGACCCAAAGTTTGCTTTAAGCATGCCAAGCTTTTTATCCTTAAAACTGAACGATTAATATTCTAAATCTTAAAAAAAAAAAAATGCTTTGATATCTCATATGACCGGTTTACCATTATATATATATATATATATTTAATTTCAGTATCTTTTAATTATTTTACCAAGTAACAATATAGTAAAGAAAAGGGTTAGATTTAAAAGGTATAAATACCCAATTTAATAAATAAAAAAGGTTAAACGTATATTAAATAAATATAAGGTATGTACCTTCCAACAAACGTATAAAACATACACCACTTTGAATGTTTTTGGCGTATTGGAAGGCAAAATATGCGCAAAGCCTAGAAGGAAGTGTGGTCTATCTTTACTCGGTTCTTTTGATAAATGTTTGTGAGCATTAAATAGCCATCGTTAAAGTAGGTTTTTAAATTGAGACGTAACAATGTGTAGTATTTTCAATTTTGTTATTTAGCTCCCATGGGAAATTTTCTATGGTGGGCCATGCATCAACTTGCACATAAATTTACTTGCTTTTGGTCCCAACTTAGCCAATATAAATGCACCAATCCACTGAATTATGGGGTACTCGTCTATTTATACCGTATTTTCACTTTGCTTGGACATCTATATCCATATTTTAACAAATTCCAAGCATCAAAACCTAGATATAGGTATTTTTATAAAGATTTTTATTAATATATATGGGTACACTTATTTTCACTTGAGATTTGTAAAATATAAGAAGAAAGAACATAAGAAATGTCAATTCCTGTTTTCATTAATTTTTTAGAAGCATGTGCTTTGTTTATTAAGTATGAACCTCTAACTATATTTTATGAGGAAATATATAAATTTAATCCTTAATATTTGACTATTTTTTCAATTTGAATCCATCATATGCATTTTTTTTTCTATTTGAATATCAACATTATAATTTTTTAAAAATAAAATTTCAATCCTTTCATCATCTTTTTAAAAAATTATGTAGAGAGTTGATATATATTAGCTTTTGATTGATTCATAATAATTAATTTAATCAAATAAATTCAATAAATATATTTAATCACATTAAAAATAAAAACCAGTAAAAAAATTATGAAGGGGGCTAGAATTTGCTGGAGATTGATTGGAAGAATGTATGGTAGAGTGGAATTCACAAAAGGAGCACTATACATAAGTGCAAACGAGTAAAATCATGCAAGTGAATTGGACCAATAGGTTAGCCCATTTAACTACAAAAAGGGGGTCAGGATTGATTTTTAATTTTTTCTTGACTTGTTTAATTAGTTGGTTTTATAACTCAATTCGATTGACTTGTAGAATATGAGTGAACTAGCCTACATAATCCACTAATACCTTATTTTTTAAAGGGTTAGAGTTACTTTGCTTGTGGATCAACTCATTTAACCTATTGAATCTGTTAAAGAAGGACAGCTTATGTGTTACCCACTTGACTCACTAAATCGATTAACTCCATTGATGATTTCTACAAAAATTGTCCTAAAAGTGTTAAAAAATAGTTATGTAGTTATTTATTAAAATATAAAAATTGATTTATCCATCATGCTATGCAATATGAATTGCATTCATAAATAGCTAATTCATATTTTAAAGCTTGAGCTTGAGTTTTAAAATTTAGTATTTTAAATCCTAAATTTTAAGCTTACTAAATTTTAAGCTCGAGCTTAATCTAATTTGTTACTTGAGTAGCTTGAGTTCGAGTTCGAGCTCATGACAATTATTATCGAATCAAATTTGAGTAAAAGATGAGTTATACTTTAATAGTTAAACCAACTTGGTTCATTTACACCTTAAGTTTGGATATGGGTGGGGCATTTTTCTATACCATTGTGCTATTGCAAAATATATATTTAATTATACTATTTTGTTAAGTTAATTATTGTAAGTCAGTTAGGAATGTATATGTTTCGAACTTTCACTTATTAATATATTATTCATTTTGGCGTAGTATACCATATATTTTGTCATTAGTGTTAGCTACTTTCTATTTGTTATGAACCCTGTAAATCATCTCCATAAGGATGGTGAAGGGAGGGCCTTAGTTGGTAGAAAAAAAGACCTACAACTGTCACGCCCCGAACAAGAAGAGTCATAATAGTCCCGCCGTGTAAACTAATCTAAGATAGAAGCTGACCTCACAGCTGCTATCGTAGACGCAATTTACACAAGGCGCATAACTCAACCAGCTTGAAACGTCTGTTCTGACATCTGTTAATATCCAAACCTGTGGTAGAGCTTTAACAAAATACTTGTTCTATACAATCTGTAGTTTAGTACTACAACAGTGATTATACAACATTTCACGTCCAAGGGTAAGGATTACAATCAGAGTCTTTTAAAAACCACAGGTTATACGATTTATATACAATAAGTTAGAAAACTAGTGGGCTCCCAGGGAATTCCCATTTAGTTTTCTTCAAAACTTAAAGACAAAGCAAAAGCTCAGGTTCAGTTAAATTCCTCGTTCCTCACTTTCCCACACAGCAGCACACTAACCTGAGAACGTTGGTACCGGAACATCTTTTATCTTCACTCAGTACCTGCAAAAGAGTCTGTTGGGGTGTAAGCACAACTAGCTCAGTAAGTGGGGCGGAGTCAGAAGAGTACTGTACAATCATAAATAAGGTTAATAATTATGATGAAATGCAATGCAATCACTCAAATGAAAACATCGCACAGTGTTAACCGGTCCACTGTGAGGTTAGAGAAATTTCATCCGCTCCAACCCGGATTGAGGAGTTTCATCGCGACTAAAGTTAAACCAAACCTGGGCTTGTGCAATGGAGAACACCCCCCTCCCAAGACCGCCTTCGAACTACGGCCCCCAACCTTGCCGCGACCTCCTCGCCTATCACTTAGTTCGACTAAGGATGGGGAAAGGACCATTTCAGCTATCCTCATCGAAGGAAGTCGGTGTTTGGCTTAACACTCTTAATCGTTCCTCTAACGGGTGATTATGCGTGACCAATTACACTTTAGTCGAATAATCATTAGAGATAATTAGGGGTGATCAATAAGTTCACACAATACAGAATCCATGCAAATATGCAGAACAGCACACCAAGGAGTTGAACTCCTGTCACAACAGAGTATCATTCACACACATAGCATGCGCATAATCATCTAACTACAAACACAACCAGAAGTACTCTTGGGTCTCCGGATACTTTTAAAATAGTTCCCAAACAGCGGCGAAGCTACCATCCCAACTTACCTGTTCAGACGTTCGTTATTTCTGACTTGAATTGTCAGCCGTCTTTGGAAGGTCCTAATTACACAAAAGGTCTAAATTTAGTTTTCGTAATAATTACGAAAATATTAGGGTTTAATCTAAAATGGATATATATATATATACATATATATATATATATTATTTCCATAATATACCGTCATGTTATTAAATTATTAATTATTAACATTATACATCATATTTACTATTACGTATTATATATTGTTTTGATCGTATCGAAACGTACTTTTTATTTATTAATTCACGTTTTGATTCCGGTAGAGTTACCGAAATGTGTATATTCTTGAATATGTTATAGATATAAGCTAGTTTGCTTAAGGTTATCCGATTTCAACAAAACTAGTGTCATTGAGTTCGTATAGACTTAACGGCACATCTTATGAGTCCTGTTCCTAGAGATGGATTTTAACGGGTAGTTTGAATTTTTAATACAATTATACATAATTATATAAAAACGACCGTATTATGCATAATTTACAGTTTTAAATTATATTTTATCCAATTTGTCCTTATATTGTAATAATATAAGTATTATTCAATTTTAATACACCCAAAGTACATCCCGATCAGAAAATATTAATAATTGTAATAAAATCTCTATTTAACCCAATTCGACCAGCAATCCTATATATAGGTTTTATTTATCTATTTTACTCATTTTAGTCTATTAATATTACAAATACATCCCGACTTGTAATTTAAGCTATTTTACTTAATAAATTCGTAGTAAATAGTTCGGATCACCTAAAAATTCCCCGAAAATTTCTATGGACTTCTAAAAATATAGGGAATTCAATTATCACTCGGTTTCAAGTTTTCAACCTATTGCCTATATTTTCGTATTGACGATTTTACCCCTAAATTTGATAAATTATCCAATTATAATTCTTTTAGCATCCAATTAATTCCAATCTGACTCAATACCATTATTATTTATTATAGATCAGTACATGTCCATTTCATCAATTAATTTCATAATTTCCTATTAAATTCATAATTTCAGCCTATTTTCGGACCAATTTCAAGCCTAAAAATTCAATAAATATTAAAATTATTCAAATAAAAATTTGGGCTACGTAGCAATTACCCATATATCATACACATCCTACACAAAAATTTTCAGCTAGAAACAACATCATATAGTATATTTATTTCACTAATATATATTCGGATGAATTACAGATTTCTTAATGAAGTATATTAAATATTACGAATTTTTCAAAAATAAAAATATCACATGAAAGCATGTCTAAAATAACCTAAGTGTAATTTTTTTCATAATTTTCTGGGCGGATTTACTATTTTTTAAAAATTATTGAAAAACAGGGCAGAAATTTGACCTTGGTGTTCTTGGGTGCTCCGGTGGCCGGCGACGGCTGGGCGGTTGTCGGACGGCTGGCGCGGTGGGTGGACCATGTGGGGTTGGCTGGGTTTCACAGCAGATCTACTCTAGGTTAGGTTTCCACACTTTCACTAATTTTTCTGTTTTTTTCTAAATTTGTTTTTTTTTCTACGATTTTTTCTAATTTTTCTTTCTGATTTTCTCTGATTCCAAATTGCTAAAACTATCTTGTCTGATGATCTTAGCTTTTTATAGTGCTTCAAAGTCGGTTTAGGAATTTTTTCTTTAATTAATTCATATTTTCTTTTCCAATTTCTTTTTTTTTTTATGCATGAGGTGTCCAAATATTGTAACTCCACTTTTTGAATTAGCAATATATTTCCATCCTCCTGCCACGCCTCCTTCCAATATTATTTAATTAATTTTTCTTTTTCTTTTATTAAATAATTACTTAAATATAGATATTATATGTTAGAATTAATTATTTAATTAATATATAAGTTTATACCTTATGTAAATAACACGTGAAATATATAACTTTACTCATATAATTAAGTTTCTAGCATATCTTTTATTTTTAGGATACATTCTAAGGTTAATTTCATGAATTCAACATAATATTTATATAATTACTCAATTTAAAGTTAATTTACGAGTATAATTATTATTTGTACCGGGTATACTAAAAATTACGTGTATTTTTTTATAGTAAATTATACTACATTATCTCATTTTATAGCTCAATTAGCTTATCTCTAAGTTCTCGTTGCAATCTAAGTTCAATTTTAGGAGTTCTGAACATTTTAGGGCTTTAGTAAATACTCCAATTTCTAAGGGCAAAATTGGGATTTCGGATCGTTATTACTAAAATCTAACTTCACTGTAATATCTCGACTAACTTTTTCATTCTAGTTGCAAAGTTTGGGCTCAATTGGATAAGTTACCTTAAAAGCTCTAAATTTGAGCTCGGTTATCCTAAACTCAATTTTGGAAGCTTACAACAACCCCTTAGAGTTTTCTCGTAGTTGGAAGAAGAAGTAGAAAAAAAGGAATAAATATATTGATAATTTGATTTTTTGTTGCCATAGTAAGTAGTAAATAGGAGGAAAAAAATCTAATTTCTTTCTTTTACTTTTGTTGACTATAGGAAATCAACTAAGGATAATAAGGGAAAACGGGCTTAGATTCTTTGAGGGAAATGGACTGTTGGGCCTTGATATAAAGTGGGCTCCTTGTTCTGAGGTATCTACAAAAGGCTCCCCAATGGGTTGGTTTACAAGAGCTCTTTGATGCTTAAGTCAGTAAGGAGAGAAGAAGGAGAAAAGATTGGGGAGGTATCCGAGCATTGTAACCTTTAGAGAGAAGGTGCTTGGATAGGGCAATGTTAAGTGTTTAACATAGAGCTAAGGGTTTCAAAGGTTTGAAATCTCCTTAGCTTTTGGCTCTTGGCGCTTTATAGTGCAAGGAGCTTGACTATTAGGAGTAAGTGTTTGCTTGGGGTCTATTTAAACTTGCTGCTTGCAAGGGATATGCATTGAGGGGCTAACAGGGTGCTCCAGGTGTTGGTTGGTTACGAATACACTTGTAGCCAAGTCTAAAGCCTGGCCTTTAACATTCTAGAGGATGTTGAGTATGCTAACCATTATACGAATTTTAGACTACAATTAATGAGGGGAGGAAAAGAGTATATGTAAAGGGCAAACAACCCCTAAGGGAGGAGAGGAGACCATAATCATCCTATTAGCGATGGGTTAACCTTCTAGGGGTTACCTGTTGAGGACGGAGCATCTTTGAGTGGCAAGAGTATGCTTGGAGGTTTAAAGGAGGCCGTATGATCGCGGTAAGTCTGAGCAAGATTTCGGGTGCTTTGTAACTCAATGTCTTAGGTATGGGCCTTTGTTATGCTTGGCTATTAATTGGGTGCTTGGAAACTCCAAAGTGCTTATAGGTAAGTTGGGTTGTTGGTAAGCCTCGAAGGGCATATGCTTGGATTGGCCTAAAATAACATGCCAACAACTTAAAAAAAAAGGAGGGTAATTAAATGTGGCATAGTTATTTACAAAAAAATTCTTTTGTATTGAATCATTTATTAAGAAAAACTAGGAAACTTAACAGAAAGGATAAAAAGAGAGAAAGAAAAAGGAATAATAAGAACTCGGTCTCGACTTCACCATGATACTTTTATTATGCTTAAACATAAAGTTCCTAAGAGGTCACTCATTTCGAGAGTGCTCTTTACTGAGAATGACTAGCCTTGGATATTCAATAAACTGTAGACCATTATATAAAAAAAAAATATCTTGATAACAAGAGTTCTATTATTCCATACTTGAGGGATATCACAATATATGTAAAGTCTTCATGAGATTTTTGACATAATGAAGAAAAGGATTTAAATAAAAAGTTTTAAAATTTTGAGACTCAAATTAAAAAAATAAGTGAAAAAACCTCAAATAAAATAGTAAATTTATACTTTTACCTATTTGATTTTATCCTTTCACTAAATATTCATTCTAGGCGTCTTTTGCTTTTACGAGAAGTATATTCATCAAATTTAAAGAATGGCAATACATTAGCAAGCGTTGACGAATTTGGTAAATTAAGGTTGCTTAGTTGGTCGATGTTGTGGCAGAAGAATGAGTTTATCGAACTTGGAAGAAAATAATAACTAATTTAACAAGACATAATATAGTTTTTATTTCTGTTACTTTTTACCTTTTGATTTAGATATGAATATCAATTAATATTATATTTCGATACCTACTTGCTTGCTCTATATATCACGGTGCACAAATCTGCTAATATATGTAAATCAACTAAGAAAGCGTGCGAGACAATTGAAAAAGTAAGGAATCATTTATGCTCTTCTTAATCTTTTGAGTTTTACACGGCCGTAAATGTTGCAAAAAATAGTTTTGATTAAATTTCTCTATGCTAATCAAATTTAATACATAAAATATGAAAACAAGGCTCGTATGTACTAGAACACTAACACTGGGTTTGGAACATGGGAAAGAAATATAAAGAAAAGAAAGTGGGATATATAAAAATGAAGAGAAGGAATTATAATGGAATTTGATTCCTTTCGATGTGTTTGGATAAAGGAATAAATGATAGTGGAAGGAGTGTTAATGATAAATAAAAATAAAATTAGATCAGATGTAAAATTACTTTTCTGCTCATAAAATAAAATACAATATGTGATCCTTCTTACTTCACTTCTTCTTTAGAGGGTAAATATATCCTTATTTTCCTCTATATTTGGGGTGACTAAAATTTGGTGAGCTTAAGGTCATACATTCATCTACTTTCCCTCCTTCCTACAACCTATTCATAAAATAAATAAGGAACAGAATTGATTCCCTCTAGTTTTCTCTCTTCCTCCTTCTATTCCCTCATTCCAAACATAGTGTAAAGGACATCCGGTGAGTGATTAAAAAATATTTAGCCTAAAAATTAAAAAAGAAATTATTGAAAAAAAATCACACATTATTGGATAAGTGCTCAAGTTAAAGTTATAATAAATATAAAAGATTTTAATATTACAAAGGGGAAATAAGCTTTTTTTTTTCAAAATGATGCAAATAGAGGTTCTTCTTAGGACATTATGATAGGGTCCTTAATGTCATTTCGGTATCTACTTTGAAACTTGCCATGTCATATCAGCAACATATAGCCAATATTCTCCAATTGCAACCATTTCTAATAATGTTCATTTACTATTTAATCTTAATACCTCTCCTCTAAACTTTATCCTCTCGCATATAAATTTTTCGGAATGAGTAGTAAATGTCTCTAATTGACTCCACATGGCTCAAATGTAGAAACCTTAAAATATAAGGAAAATTGTAAGTACACTCACTATTTTTTTTTATGTGTATTTATGTCATATTTAGTGTACCGGATTGTACTAAAATGAAATCGTGATTTTAAGTTCAATTTCCTTTCTCACTATTTGAAAGTATATCCGAAAATCAAAATAGCAACTCTTTGGAATTTGTGATTTTTATTTTAAAATGGAATTCGATTTTGTTTAATTTTATTTTTTCTTCATTAATTATAATTAATTAAAATTATTTATTTAATATTACAATAAATTATGACATATAAGAATTTAAAAAAAATTAATAAATAATATTATTTTTATATTTAATATCATTTCATTTTGTGATAATTATAAATACTAAAAAAAATATCTCATTTTGATCTTGGTTGAATTCCACCTCACTCCAATTCCATTCAATTCCAGTATTTGAAAAAATAAATTTTATCTTTCTAGTGATTATCCACGCCGGAGAGAGAGAGAGAGACCGACGGTTGAAACGTCAGCGGTTATGACCCCCACACGGAACTTAAAAGGTCGCATCAAGTAAAAACTTTACTTTCAGACAGTTTTACCCCTAATACATACTGCAACGACCGTCTTGTTTTAGGATTTTTTTACTCTTTGGCTTTTATATTTTACGAGATCATATTATTATTATTTTTATTATTGATTTATATTTTTTAAAATTTAAATAATTGAAATGATTAATAATTTAAAATATAAAAATAAACAATAAGATTTAATCAAAATGATGAATGGGCCGTAGCATCTCCTCGTATTGTATATCGCGAGACAGATCAAAACACAATATCCTTTGTCATTTCCCAAAATACCCTCTCATCTCAAGCACCGCAACCTTAGAAAATCTGAACCAAGTATGTATTTTTTAGTAAAAAAACAAAAGCCCAAATTTTCACCGACAAAATCCTTCTTTATTTTTACCTCGTCTTGGCGGCTTCTGTGACTCTCTCTGTCTCTCTCTTTCTTCCTTTATTTTTCTCCACTATTACATGCATATACAGCTAGAACATTACACACAAGCGTACATACATACATACACATAAACTGAATTAATTCATAATATAAATCTGACAAAGACAGATTCATAAATCATAATTCATCACCACCATCATCATCATGTGATATATATATAAACGATATAAACCGTTCTAAGCTAACAACACTATTGCTAGCTGTCTCCCGGTATTTCATGTAAAAAATTTCTCATATATATTTGCTAGTTCTTGTTCCTTGAGTTTTCCAGAGCAGACACTACTAGGACAGATAAAAAAAGAGAGATATATTTTGGGTTTTTATTTAGTCAATGACTGCGTTTGTTTCATTATTGTGAAGTTATTGACATTGGTTTTTCCCATCTGTT
The DNA here is from genome assembly GCA_024138015.1 of Lumnitzera littorea. Lineage (NCBI taxonomy): Eukaryota > Viridiplantae > Streptophyta > Magnoliopsida > Myrtales > Combretaceae > Lumnitzera > Lumnitzera littorea. Next base: position 3,090,222 of record JAMXBB010000002.1, on the reverse strand, counting down.
TCCTGGGAAAAATCGTGACTTTACAGAAAATTCTGTGATTTTTGCTCTTCTTGGCTCCATTTTGACTCACAAACACACAGAAGAAATCAAAAGCAGAGAGATCTGAAGTTAACTCCATTTAAAGTTTCAAGCTTTGTGGATATAAGGAGCAAAAGCCGTATTGGGTTGGCTCTATTTTGGTGAAATAATGGTGGGTTTGTGTGATTTTTGGATTATCAGGACCGAGAGGAGTTGAAATATCCAATTTTTTTTGTAGAATTTCATATAGTTCTGGAGTGTGGTTTTTGTGGCGACTTTCTAAGATGATGAGAGCCCAGGCTAAAATGGTGGGACTTTCGCCGGTGGCGAATGCGAGCTCCGGCGCAGGAAGAGGAGAGTCTGGTGACGAGTGGGAGGTGAGACCTGGTGGAATGTTGGTCCAGAAACGGAATGAGGATCCGGATCGTAACCCCATCGTGCCACCGCCGACAATCAGAGTTAGGGTTAAGTATGGGTCAACGTACCGTGAAGTTAGTATTAATTCCCAAGCCACATTTGGTAAGTGCACTATGATTCAATTTGATTTAGTATTCGGTTAGTTCACTTACCTCGATGTGCTGTCGTGTCGAATTGGAAATTGTTATTACTATCATTGTTTTTCCAAAAACAGAATGGATAAAAGCAACCAATTTTAGGTTTGAACTGCTATACATGGTTCTTGGGGGTGATTTAATTAGTTTTCGCGTTATCTGTCCTAGTGAAGAAAATTAGTCTACTAATAGTAGATCGATTAGTTGTATTGTAATCGTAAAGTCGAGCATATGAAATGAATGGTCAATTAAGTGTATAATTATGGTAATGGATGGTTTAATTTTGGTCAATGTGATTTAATTTACCAATTGCAGGGGAGTTGAAGAAAATGTTGAGTGGACCAACAGGGTTGCATCATCAAGATCAGAAACTGTTTTATAAAGACAAGGAGAGGGATTCAAATGCGTTTCTTGACATCGTTGGGGTTAAGGATCGGTCCAAGATTGTGCTTGTTGAGGACCCAATTAGTCAAGAGAAGCGATATATTGAGATGAGACGGAATGCGAAAATGGAAAGGGCTTCGAAATCCATATCTGCAGTCAGCTTAGAAGTGGATAGACTTGCTGGAAGGGTAGGTTGTTGAAATTGTTGGAAGTTTTGCGTTCGTCTTTTCTGTTGTTGGATTTCTGGTTTCGTTGGGATTGATTCATGATGATGAATTTTGTTTGGATTGGGATATGTTTTTAGGTTTCGGCTCTAGAATCAGTTATCTCCAGAGGAGGGAAAGTTGTGGAAACGGATGTGTTGAACTTAACTGAGTTGTTGATGAACCAGTTGCTTAAATTGGATGGTATTGTTGCTGATGGAGATGCGAAATTGCAAAGGAAAATGCAGGTATTTTGATCGACTCGTTCATCTAACTGCACTATATTTTAAGTTTAATGGATGATTATTTATTGGTTACATGAATTAACAGATTGTAACCACCGAATAATCTTCCAAACCGTAGTTATTATGATGAATTAACAGATCGCTCTGTTTTTCAATTTTGCATATAATATGAGTTTTCACGCATTCTCACTTGACGGAATTAAAATGAAGGTGAAGAGAGTTCAGAAATATGTTGAAACATTGGATGTGTTGAAGATGAAGAACTCGAAGAACTCAATGGCCATGTACGATGGAAATCATAGTCAAGCAACAAAAGAGGCCCAACAGCAACACATGCAGACCAATGGAGTGAAATCATCCCCAAATGGGGTTAAATCAACACCAGTCCAACATTATCACCAAAGGCAGGCAAACGGGCAATATCATGCACAAACACAAACACAACAACATGAACATCGTCAACAGGAAGAGACATCAAATCCAAGACATTCAACATCAGGGACAGTTGTCACGACCAATTGGGAGACATTCGATTCAACCCCACCATTGGTGCCAGCTCTTTCATCATCCACATCCACCTCATCAATTCCCAATAATACAGTCCACACCAAATTTGATTGGGAAAAGGAATTATTTGATTAAGGTTAGATATTAATAATAATATATGAATATATATATATATATATATATATAAATGTCTTATGTGATGTAGTAGTACAACCAATTTTTAATTTCTTTTGTTTGTGTGTGGATGGCGTGCTTTTTTTTTTTTTATTATTATTATTAATGGGGGGTCTTGAAGTCGCCGTTTGTGTCTTTTTTATTATTTACCTTTTCTGTCATTCTTTCTTGTATTTAGATTTATTTTGCCAACCCCTTTATTTGACATTTCATAATGTGAGAAAATAAATGGGGTTACATACCTATACCATAGAGATATCTGTTAAATTGACTCTTACTTGTGTCATTATCTTTGAGCTTATTTGCCTTGTTTTTAGCATTTTTTTTAATATTATGCCCTTCCATAGCTAAAACGTTATATCGGTCTAAATTTTATAGAACTCAGCTTGTTAAGGTCTTATAATATGTGAAAGCGGCTCATTTTAGCCTTTCATTCTATCATTGATATAATATATATTAAATTTAAATAATTGAAAATGTTATCAATTTAATGGTTTATATTTGATTTAACGGTTCAGTCTAATGGATATCTTTTTTTAAAAAACATAGGCATAATCATTGAAAAATTTATGCAAATGATTATTTATGTTCTAGGAGATAAAGTTTTAGTTAATGAATGTCCGTTAAGATAAATGCATAAAAATGTTTAAATTACTATTTATTATTTATTTTTTTTAATGTGGAATAGTGTGGAAAGGTCCATCAATTGCCTTTTTATTAACAAAACCCTATAACAATTGTCAGCAAGTTAATGGTTGTCGAGGAAAACCTTTTCATTTCTTTTTCATTTTTTCCAATTACATATTTTCACAAAGATAGCGAGGATTTTAAGGGAAGTAAATCTTATTCCATTTCTGTAGAACCCTAGACAGGGTAATTGTTTTAGAAAAACTTATTGGCGCACTTTTTTTTTTTTTTTTGGCAAATATTGGTGCACATTTGAAAATACGTAAAATGTAGGTGCTGAATTTAAGAAAGGTATATAGATATTTAGAAATGAGCACTCTAACAAAGGTGATCTGTCTCTCTCCTTAACAGTCTGTGTTTGGAAAAGCAAGGCAGTCAATCATGTGTTTAGGTTGGCTTGCGATTCTTCAAGAAACAGGTGGTGATTGATGAACGAAAACGTAGGTACTTTGCTTGTTGTGGGGGCTACAAACTGAGAAAAGTGGCACTGGCATAAAAGGGTATTGTTGTAATAACAAATTCCTAATAGTCATCCGCGACTCTAATTGAAATGTTAAATAAAGAATGAAAAGAATTTTTATATTGATGAAAATGGCACGGATATTTCGGATATTATTTTAATAACAAAATCCGGATAGTTATGAAATACTAAATAAAAAATAAAAAATAAAAATTCATACGTCTTTTACTTATTGCTTTTATAGTATGTAATAAGATTGAAAAATAGAAAGAACGTTTAGTTGTTTAACTAATTATTATGATAACTAAACTATGCCAATGATAGGAATACAGGTAAATATATAAAAAATAAGTTGGAAATGATAACGGGTGTTGAGATTAACATAAAAATAAGCATTTGAAGTCGATCGGTGGTTTTGGGTTATCATTTTGCCAAGTCAACATTCTTGCCTAATATGGAAAATCCTACAAAAATTTGCAAAGCAAAAGTTGGATTGGGCATGAAGAAAACATCTGTTAGCTAGTAAAAACTAAAAAGCTTGGATGAACACATAGATATGAAGAGGAGCGAGGGAAAAGGGTACTTGATGTTTGCTCTACCAGACCACATGCATCCTATTGGGTTTATTTGACAGAAGGTGATGATACCATGCGAGAATCATCATCATTGGCAGAGCGTAGATGTAAGCAAAGTACCTGCGGTTTTATTTTTCAAAGAAGATGTTTCCTAAACTTCAATGTTTGACTCTCGAGACATACAATCGATAAAAAGGAAATGCAAATCCCTTTAGTTGAGACGAGGAAATCTTCTAGAAGAACAGAGAGAAAAGAAATGTGAATCGCAAAATATATTTGAGTTCGTCGGATAAAAGGAAACTATTAATTACATATACAAATATTGCAAGTCGATTTTTTGCCTGATCTTAATTTGGATATCCATTAGACATATATACATATGGATTACTACGATCACCTCCTATTATTTTCTGGACGTGTCACAATCAATAGAAATTAATACACAAGTTAGTTAGAAACGTTAACTAGTTATAGGATCGGTTAGCAATTATTAGAAATTAATTGAATCAATCACTAACCTTTTCGGAGCTTTGCCGACTAAAACGGGCGAAATTATAGACTTCTCTCCAAGTAGAATTGGTTGTCATATCTAAGACTATCGATTGGATTAGTAGTACAAATACTTAAATATTACAAATTTTTGTTGAAAGGAAAAGATATATTATCTTTTGGTGAATTAATTTCGTTTTAAATTAGCAACATGATTAAGAGTAGCATACAGGTGTGCTTGGCTCTAGTGCCCTATACGATAGGGTGGTGGCGTTATTTTTCACTTTAATGGCAAACTTTTTTTTTTTTTTCTCCCCCATCTAATATTTTCATATTTTTATTATTTTCATTTTGGATTATTTAAAATAGCACTTTCTCTTGCCTACGATGTTAATAAATTAACAAGTCAATTTCAATGATTAACCCATAAGTACTTCACAAGCTTCGTATATCATTGTGTATCTTGTTTCACTGTTATTTGAGAGAGAAACTAGATACAGCTAATATTTTAATTTTGAGAAAAGAAAAGAAAAAAAAAAAGTTATTTCTAGCATGTAATTTATCCATTGGACGAAAATTAGATTTGCATTTGCATAAACCTATTAGAAAATAACATCAAGGCCCCATTTGCCAATTTTTATATAATAAAATTTCACCAAAATTTGAAACAGCATGATAAGTTAATAAGGGAATAAAGCATACAATAAAACGTTACAACTTTCATATCTTGGATTTTGATTTATTTCAACCAGAAGTTATTAGGATTCAAATACTCCATAAATGTAGAGATTGAAATAAATAAGTGGTGGTATGTAGGAACTCTTAACTGTACTCTTATTTATATAGGGAAAAAGGAGCTAAAAAATCCCATAAAGTAATGCAAAAAAACTTGCACGGTTGCAGCTCTAGCTCAATAATGGGTCTGCTCGTATGGGCCCATTAATGCTCATGTCTTGAGCAACATAGCCCAGGACGCCGTTGATCTTAGTTTGCACATGCTCGCCGGCCTAATATTTTGATCCTTATGCGCAAATCTTTAAGGGCATATTTTCTTGGCGAAAAAGGCTGGAATAGTAAGTAAAATCATAGGGAAAGGAAAAAAAGGGGTACAAAATAATCATAATACATGCATAGGATGGATGGATGTTAAGTGGCTGATAGTGTTCCCCCAACCTAAGATTTTGATAGTGTACCTTTAAGAGCATATTTACTTAGCGAAAAATGCTAACTAAATTCTTCGCTACATTTTTCATAGTCGAATCTTTAAAAATGTTTAACAATATCGCAATGTTCACAAGGGGTTGTAATTATTAGTGGTTTTTTAAGGTAAGTAGTAAAAGGTGATTAAGGGTGCCAATCCAAAAAAAAAAAAGGAAAAATCATTTCCATTTCATTTTTGTCGTTTTCGACTTTTATTTTCAATAATTTTTATTGCTGGATGGCCATACGATTCAACTAGGATGGATAAAACCCAAAAGTACTCCTATAGGATCAAGCGTCTCTTGGAACCATATTAAAATCATATAGAGATTTACCTCCTATTACTGGAATTCATCCCTATAGGATTAAAGGCCTCATAAGGATGGATCTTTTTAATGTCTAAACAATCGTATATAGGAGTGAGTTTTCATAAGGTTCAAACAAGATGAAGAAGTGAGTAGAGTGGAAAGTGGATAAGTAAGGTTAGTCTTATTGATTTACATATAAATGAAGTTTGAAAATCAAATTTGTTATGTAGAGTAGAACTAGTGTAGGGCATGCGTGATGCATAGGCTAAAAACAAATATTTTATTGATATATTAATTTTTACTGCTTTGGATTTTTCATAGAGTAAAACTCACTCCTAAATTTTATAGAGTAATACCATATAAGGTTTTTATTATATTGAACTGATCAAGTCATTATCTCTAACACCACATATCATTAAGAGCTACTACAATATTCAAACTTCTAAGATCATCATAACAATATGTTATGTTTGATACGAGGAAATGAATTGGGATGGAATCACAATTTCGATTTCCATTTTCTTTCTCTATGTTTGGAAGCCAAAGCTGGTTGTTGATTTTATGAAATCACAAGTTTAGCTTCAAAGATGAATTGTGATTAAAGAGGAATTCAATTTCTCCTTTAAGAAGATAGAATTGTAATTCTATTTAATTCATATTTTTTATTATTAATCAAATTACTTATTTAATCTTCAATTTAATTATAACATTTAATAATTAAAGGTATTTTTAACATTATAGCCATATATGTATTTAATTTCATTCTATTTCATTTCATACACATTTTTAAATATGAGAAAGAATTTGTCATTTTGCATCTTATTCCGTTCTACTCCGTTCTGTTCCGTTTCTAACCATTTTTGCATACTAAACGTAATATGTGTGAAAACTTGTTAAATAGATATGCTGGGACACAATCTAATTGCATCAACGCCTATGAATACTACTAGCGAGATGAGCACCATAATGCGCATGTCCAAAATAAAAAGAAATTAAATGATTATTAAGATAATCAAATAAAATATAAAAAAAAAGTTCACGTTTACATTAGGATTTGATTAGTATTGGGTGGATAAGAATATGAGTGAGGGAAAATTAAAAAAAATAAAGGAAAAATTACATATTTATTTTTTATCAGTTACTTATTTCTTTATTTGAATTATCGACATATTTTTTCCTTCTATTTGAAGTTCTCAATGTTCGTCAACTTTTACAAAAAAGTAGGAATTTCATGGTCTCCACTCTCTATCAAATAATTTATCCATCCTTAACACATATTATCTTCTTATTGGTCCATGGTAGTTAACTTAATAAAATAATTATATTGCATAATATATTAAAAACATTATTGAATATTTTTAATTACATAATATATAAGGAATAATGAAAAATTACATCAAAATCATTAAAAGAAAAGAAAAAAGGATGCAAAAAATTTTGTGAACCATGTCATCTTGACTGGTTATCCTAAAAGTAATAAAAAACTGACATATGCTAAAAATAGATGGAAAATTCGACGGAGTTAATAGAAATCCTAAATGTATATTTTTTCGAAATAAAGTAATTTTTATATATATAAAGCACCAAGGAAGCTCTTATAGATAACAATCAAATTTCTGCAACTGAAAAATGATTGATTGAGCCTAACTGATTGAGCCAAATTGATTCATAAGGAAGTAAAAGAGTTTATTGAAGTTGAGTTTTTGAAAGTTCAAGCTTGAATTGTCAAAAAAATTATTCAGTTAAAGTTGAGCTAAGTTTTATCAAACCTAAAAATTATAGTCTCAAATTCGAGCTTGATAAAGAATTTGAGGCTTAAGTTCGGTTTGAGAGCATGTTTACATTATCAAGTCTAAAAGAACTTTAGCTCAAATTAAAACTTGAAAACTCAAAAGCTCAAACTCAAGTTGAAAGGTTGCTCTTGTTTTCTCATTCTTTAGAAAAATATATAAGAGAGTAATTGTCTACTCATAAGTTCAAATAGGAACTGAAACTTGACTCATTTAGATAAATGAGTTTTTCTTTCAGATTGGGCTTTACTTGTTTAAAAATTAAGTTCAAATGGAGCCAAGTTTAAAGCCAATCAAGTTCTAATAACTCGTCAATAGATTGGCTGATTTTCAAATCTAGACCCCTTTATCATTCTATATAATACGTATAAATCCATAGAAAGAAATTCTGCTGACCCTTCAAACTCATTTCTCCTTATGTGAAACGGGCCCATAGCCTATTGTGCAGGAATGTTCACCTGACTAGTATGAATTGGGTGGGCTAATTTCTAGCAAGGTATGTTCGAATCCAAGTCTACCTTTTCTTCTTTCCTTTTTTTTTTTTTGTTGTTTAAATTAAGTTTATATACTATCGATTTGAAAATTTAAATGTGTAAATACTATATAAACTTTAAATTTATGACTTAACACATCTCATCACTTATGGGCTACAACTTTAGTAGGACGATTCAATTAAGTGGATGAAATGACTCGAAATTTACAATAGATTTCCCCCTTTCCCAATTGAGTCCTAAGTTTTTTAGGTCTCTTTTATAAAAAGTCACATTGCTAAATGAAGAATTATAATAAATTGATGAATGTACGCACGCACATGCCCAAACAAAATTCAAGGATAAATTGGAATAAAAGTGAAGATCTAGAAATTATAAGTTAAGTTTTATCTTAGAAAAAAGTAGGGTGGAGTCGAACCTTTTCTGAAGTTGAAAATGGAAGCCCACAAAGCCCAGTAGCTATGCTTAGGCCCAGATCACAAATGGGCATTTCATCTTATTAAAGTTAAAAAATTATGCAGTGATTTGTATTTCTCCCTACAAGATCTACAAGTTTCTAAAGTCTCATGGGTATTTTTTAGAGACCAGTCAACCCTCTATTTTACTTTTAATTTTGTATTTATTAGATCTGGACCAATAAAAAATAATTACTTTAATAATTCAGATTTAATCAATACAAAATAAAAAGTAAGATATGGGTTAAATTGGTTCTGTTAAAAACACATATAGGCTTTTTTTTTTTTTTTTTTTTTCTCTCCCTTCCCAATCCCCATTATTCTATACTTTATCCAAGCTTCTTTTATACGAACATTTAATGATGCCTTAATCAGCACAGATGTCATACCAATTATTCAATATATTCCGTTTAAAGTACGTTTAGAAGCATTGTAATTTTTCAATTATGTTTTGGAAGATTAATTATGATCGATATGGGTGTCAAATCTTTTATAGTTTTCCCTTTTCATGGCAAGTTTAGAATAATGTAAAGGGAAACGAAAAAGAACGTAGGTGCTTTTTTTTTTTTAAAGGAAATAATAAAACAACAATGTCAAGCATAAATGAATTTTCCAGAATACCATCCGGCCTTTTTTAGGGGACCCGCTCCATCCAAATCCTAACCATCCATTTATTTACGAATAAATCTTAGCCCTTTCAGGCACATCAATTGCCACCTTAAAGTGGCATCACATTGACATGGTTATATGATAAGTTGAACAATAAATAAATAAATAAATAAATAAATATATATATATATATATATAGCGTGTTTCTGTAGAACTATGGTATTACATGTATATGTATATTGTTATACATATTTTGTTATATTGTGTTAAAATATATCATTATATGTGTGATATATTATTAAGATATTTACATATAAAATTTAGAGATAATATTTAAAATTCTATATGATTAGCATAATATCTATTTATATAATATATATGTGTATAGATAATGTTATGATTCTATACCGAATATAGAATTACAAATGTTTTTATATGTATATCATACATATGCATGCATGCACTCACATGCACTTAGAAGTAACAAAATGCACGCACACGAACCATGGAAGAAGTCGTAGTGTGGTGAAAATATCTCGAGGAAATTGCCAAAGCTTTCCCTAAGCAATGAGGAAATTGAAAGGGCTGAGATTTACTTTGAAAATTGGACGGTTGGGAATGGACGGAAACCTGTTCCGTAAATTATTAACGGTGGAATTGTGAAACGTCCCCTGAAGGCAAATTTCCCCCCTCTAAAAGCCACTTAAAAGCAANTATGTGTGATATATTATTAAGATATTTACATATAAAATTTAGAGATAATATTTAAAATTCTATATGATTAGCATAATATCTATTTATATAATATATATGTGTATAGATAATGTTATGATTCTATACCGAATATAGAATTACAAATGTTTTTATATGTATATCATACATATGCATGCATGCACTCACATGCACTTAGAAGTAACAAAATGCACGCACACGAACCATGGAAGAAGTCGTAGTGTGGTGAAAATATCTCGAGGAAATTGCCAAAGCTTTCCCTAAGCAATGAGGAAATTGAAAGGGCTGAGATTTACTTTGAAAATTGGACGGTTGGGAATGGACGGAAACCTGTTCCGTAAATTATTAACGGTGGAATTGTGAAACGTCCCCTGAAGGCAAATTTCCCCCCTCTAAAAGCCACTTAAAAGCAACTACAAAGTACTATTAAAGACTTACGATATCATTATCATTATATTTACATTTACGAGTACAATTTTTCTCTTCATTTATTATTTTTTTTAGTTTTATCCATTTTCTTAATAATGAATAACTTTTGAAATGCTAAACTGGGCATTTATAACATTGGAATTACTCTAAAGCCGTTATTACTCATAGATATGAATTTTAATCCAACAATGTGATGTATCGAATTTGATTTCGTCGTTTTAGTAGTTATAATATATAGTAATTGGAAAAGAAAAAAAAAAAAGACGATAAATCTCGGAATCATACGAGAAGCCTATATTCGTGATATCCCTATTCAATTGTGCTTGCCAAAGTAAAAATGAAATTCTACAGATAAACTCAAATGCATGCATGAATGGAAGATTAAACCAAAACATTGAACCCATTAAGAAATTGAATACAAACTTGTGCGGACCTAATTCATCTTTATCTTCCATGGGCACACACCAAGATGAAGTGAGTGTGACAGTGGTGGTATAATTCGTCGGAACAATCAACGTCCAATGGACCACAACTTCGTGCCCACAAAACGAGAGAGTCTTCTTTCCTTGATCAAACCACTTTGACTATGGGGTCAATGCTCCATTCTACTACTACCCATAAGTGATTATGCATCTAACACAATTATAAACTGATGATGCCCCCGATCGCCATGCATTATTCCTTTAGACCAGTTCTCGTGCAATGTGAATACATATGATATGATCGTTAATCATTTTTCACGGCTGCATAAAATAATATTAGGTAAGTATGCGATTATGGTATGGGTTAGCCTTCATTTCTTGCGGCTAATCATGGCCATTACGTTCTCTGCACATTGAATACTTCATAGTACCATTGGTTAGGATTATATTCAATTAGCGCGTCTATCTATAAAAACTTTTCAAATACATTTATAATTGGATGGTCAGATATGATATGAATATTGTAATCTCAATGTGATAATGTTAAACTTACATACATACGTGAAAGGCTCGATTCACCTTTTTCTTTTTGGTAAAAATATAAAATTTTTTCTATTTAAGATAAGATAGTCTCCTAATTTCTTCTTTTTAAGATGAAGATAATCTTTATAAAAGAATTCAAAAAAAATTCTTGAGTTTTATCGAAAATAATTGAATAATTTTATCATAATTTTATGCAAACTATTTACACCCTCAACTAATACCTAATATGAAATTAATATCTAACCGATTAATTAATTGTTACTAATATCAAAACTATTATAAACTAATATCTAACTATACATAATAAAAAAAAAACTAAACTATTAAATTATTATTTTTTTAATCTAATTTTAGATTATAACAGATGAGTATGCTGGACTCACTTCCTTTTTTCCAACTTTAACTTATAGAGTTAACCAAACAAGATCCATATAAGATATATTTTAGTTGTTGATTTTACGAATTTAGTTGATATGCTAAGTGATAACGATACACCTTTACTTTAATACTTAAACCCCTTTAATAATTTACAACTGTTCACTAGAATATCAGTTTTTAACTATAATGTGTATTAAAGGCATGAAGCAGGACAAAGATGGTCTGGACTGGAAGAAAAGCACACGCTTTTGAAGAATACTAATGTTTAGACACGTGGATACCCTAATAAATCCATGTGTCACCCTTACATGGACCTTTAGAATAATCCAAAGTATGTGGTTAAAGTAGAGTTCAAGTGCATGCTTCGTTTGAAAAAATCAATCTTTCTTTACTTTACGTTATGAATTCAAATTTCCTCCAAAAACAGCAAAAAAAAAAAAAAAAAAAACCCTTTTTCTGTAGTCATTCTTGATGTAGCTTCAAACAAAATCAGGTTTTCATTCGACACGTCTATATTTGACTTGTCAAATCCATATTTCATTTGTTGATTTAACTAAATTGTCAAAACATCATTCCATTCTTATAATGGTTCGTAGAATGTATTTCAATGAAGCATGAACAAGATCAACACTCTAAAATATAGTAGAGATGACTATTATAAATTATAATATATATACATGTCACTAATTGTGAGTGTTAAAATAATATTTAAAAAGATTTCAATCCATTTTATTTTCCAACTACTATTATCCTATCTTTTTTTTTAGATATAACGAAGAATGAGAAAAGAAATTGAGGAAGTCTATCTATCATTTAAAATGAACCGATACTGTTTTACGGATTTTATCATCCAAATAGTGTAAGAATATATATTCCAATTCTCATCGAGTACATAATCCTTGATCAACTCTCTTAATATTTTTGCCTCACCGTTTTGTCATTACTCAATCTTTTATTCATCTTACCCTTACTTTGTTTCAAACTACACTATTCCATGCGTCATCCGAATTTTCTACGAATACTAAGGAATAAAATTGAGAAACATTTATTTTAACTTTATATTGAAATCTTAGAAGAAACAAACCAAATCAAATTACCTATATATCACATTAAGTCATTTCAATTACTCATCATGAAATTAATCGTTTATGAGATTTGAAAGTATGATCGATTCAAGTAGGGGCACACCATCTAGGTAAAAAACAGTGTTCAACATTTAGCTACTCTTAAAAAATATAAAACAAATAAAAAAGGAAAGAGATAGAAAGGAAAATATACTGAAGGTTCCACAAACTTTCCTATTTTCACAGTTAAGTCACACAATTTTCAATTTCATTTATTACATTTTAAAAAATATTATAAAAGTTTCATTAATCATGCATGTAGATTATTTGAGTCGTTGTCTTATGGGGGAAATTTGTTTTATGTCTTTTTGTGTATTCTTTACACATAAAATACGGATGCCTAACAATTATTATAAATATATGTATGTGTGTATGTATATCTAATTTATTGTCCCTTTGAAAAACTATGTTTGTATTTGATTATTCTCGTTGCTTCGTACTAATAGGTTTGTCTCATATAAACTATTATTTAACCTCATTGAACCCAATAAGATATTTTCCTAGGATTTGAGATGGATTTTTGAAAATTTCTTTAATACCCATAGGGTTTAGATTGGATTTCAAATAAAATTTTATTATTCCATAAGAACTCAAACGTAATAAAATTTTTTATGGCATGCTATATATCCTATAGTACATATAATAAAATTTATAAAAAAAAGAAATTAAAGGTGAGTCTCATTCCCTTGTTTGTTTTAGCATAAGGAAATAAACAAGGTCTTTTAAAAACTAAAAAAGAAAAATTGGAATAGTCCCTTTTATCCTACATACTTCTCTTATTTATCTTAGGTTTTTTTTTTCCTAACAATATTATATATTACAACTTGAGGGAGAGAGATTTGAATATGGTCTATTTTATTAGGAGACTAGTATTCTTACCAACATACTATAATGGCCTTGGCCTTATATTAGTATGCTTAAAATTCTTTTTCTTCCCCCTTGTACAAAAGTAATAAATATCATGTACATATTTTTCCATATTAGCAGTAAATGGTCATTGATCAATTCATTATTGAAAATAAAGAAGGAATGTATAAATTATAAGTAAGAAAAATAAAAGAAAAGAAATATAAACCTTAGATTACTTTAATTGAAAAGGATCTACTTATTTATTAGATTTGTTGTGGGTTTAGGATGCATTATAAGGATAATCGATCAAATTTCAAGTACATTATAAAATATCCTATAAGGTTTAGGATCGATTTCTTAACACTTAATAAGTTATTTGGTTGGGTTGGATTTAAAAATTAAAGTTCATCCCAAACAAATGTGTTCTTATTAGTGGTGAATGAGTACATGGTAGGTAGCGTATGATACCTTATTTGTACTTTACTCTATAGGTATAGGTTTCAAAATTTTTATATTCGGAATTTATCATGTAGCAATTGGGAATCATATTATAACTTGTAAATTCGATAGTATAAACTATCGAGTACTTGTAGAACTTGTATTTTTTTCTTTTTTACTTTATCTTCTTTTGTAATATTGTGTAGACACATAATTAATATCAAACTTATAATCATACTAATAGACCAAATATGTATAAATTTAAAAGGTTGTTATATTTGCAATACATTTAACTATTAAAATATGAAATTTTGATAAATAAAACAGAGAATATTCATGTAATTGGAAATGTTTGAACCTTGGTTAGATCATGGTAAATTATTTTTTAATCTTTTATTTTCAAATCATCAAAATAAAATTTTTATCAAATCATAAAATCGTTATATGCAAAATACAAAACCATGTGCTGAGTAACTTTAATAAAATATATTAGACGAGAAGTTAATAACTAAGGTGTTTTTAATACTTTTCTAGATTATGGTTGGTAAAAGATGAAGAAAATAACATAAAAATGAGATAGTAAAAAAATAGAGAAGTTTTAAACCCTCCTCTCTCTTCAAAAAAAAAAAAAAAAAAAAAACAAGAGAGAGGAACAAGACAATAAACTTGCTCACTCCTAGTCCCTATGATTATTATGAAGAAAACAAATATTTTATAAGTTTAAAATTATATAAATAAATCATTTTTATAAAATTGATAAAGATAGATCTTAAGCAAGTGTCTCAATGAAGACATCTTATTGAAATAGTGGTTCTTTTTTTTAATTGCTTTTTGTTAAATTTTTTAATAGCATTTAGCATAGAACATCATTGATATTTTCTTTTATATAATATATAAGGCTTTACTAATTGGTCTCGGATATATATTAAGAGTTTAAAGAATAAACTTTTATAGTTTATATGCTTTTTATTACTAGATCACACACTTTATAAAAAATATAAAAACATATAATACAAAGTGCTTTTTGCTTTCTTTTTTCTTTTTTTCCTATTGATAAGTGCATGTGAAACTATGAAAAAGAGTTTTTCTAATGGATTTGTATTAAATTATTTTTTAAAAAATATATTAATATATAATTAATAATTGATATTATAAAAAAATTAAATCATTATGATATTATAATAATATTTTAAAAATCGAAATGATTTCGATTAAATGTAATTGATCGTTTCCTTTTCTAATTTCGTAAGATGCGAGTTCAAGTCAAGGTGCAAAATCAACCGATAGGAATATGAACAACGTCAAAAACGAAGTATGATCTCATTGGATGTTTTCAACATCCCAAGTCTACAGGCGTACTTCAACTTTTTGAAAGACTGAATATACTTTTGATTTGGTATGCAATGCATCGTATCATGTCTCTCTTTCCTTCTCGAACCTATCACTTTTTGTCACGTCATGCTCTGCGTCTGTGTGATAATGGCAGGACCGAAAGTGATTGGATTCGGAGCATTGGTCTTTGAGATGATCCATGGGAACATGGCAGTTCACTGGGGGATTTTCGGCTGCCACCCAGCGTCGACTACGCTCACTTGTAGTTAAAAGCAGAGTCCTAAAGGAGGTAATGTCGGCGCACGACAATGGAACATTCTTGGTAGAACGTGGGGTGGTTGAAAGTGGAGTTTTATAGTTCATGCAAGTTCAGCTCATTACAATTGGTAAAACAGGCATTTTTCTGCCTCACACAGAATAGTACATTTGACCTTGACTGTCTTTAACGGGTGGGATCATCTTAATTTGTACTAGTTTAACTTTAAAACATCGACTATGAGAGAGATTTTACGACTTTATTCTTATTTTTTATAAGATTAATTTTATTATTCATTTCACTGCTTATTTTCATTATTTTAAATTCAAATAATTGAATTCATACTTCATTTAATAATTGATATTTAAATAAATGTAAATAAAAGGTGAGATAGAAAGTAGTACCAATCATGTTAAAATTCTAATGATAGTATAGTTAGACTAATAGATTAAGAAGCAAGGGTTCCTCATTCTAGAATATGCTTTAGTTTGTCAAAGTAGTGTTGGTGTTTAGGCTATGTTTTGTAAACTTAGCAATGTTGTTGGGAGGACATCTCGCACTTTGTTTCAATTCAACTCTTTATTAAAACTTGAATGGTGAAATATGATTTGTTTTAATATCCATCGAACATCATATTATGAAATTAAGGATTTTACATTAAAATGGGTTTTGTGAATAGGAAGTGGATGATCGATACAATGGTTTTAACATTTGCGAATTTGCTAGGTGCACAAGTGTCTCACGATGTGAACAAGGAGTGTGGAGGGCTAAATTGGTTATATTACAATCTTGGGTTAAGCTCTATTATTTTATATTTAACTCCTTAGGCTAGTGATAGGTTTTAGAAAGTTAGGTCTATATCTTTAGATGATTTAGGGATATTTGGTTTAATGGGTTTGAAATAATGATCATTGAACCTATTCTAAATAAGGCTTCATCTTAGCTATTAATTGGCAAAGCGTTCTAACGGACACCTTTAAAGAGTTTATAAATATTAAATACTACATCCTCATACAACTTTAAGATCAAAGAAATAATATTTTTGGTACGAGCTTTGCTATATATTAGGAATCAAACAGCTCTTTAAATGAAGACTAAGCTTAATTGCTAAAAAATTATAAGGTTGATACCTTAAACTCTCTTGTCTGTTATTTATGTATTCAAGAATCCGAGACTATCTATTCCTCCTCCTTATTACTCTCTTGAAGTTAGCCCTTCACATATCATTTTCACATCACTACATAGAGGTCTTGTGAAGCGACACTTATGTTGCACTCTCGTGAAATATAGTGAAGCCACATGTCCTGCATTTGTGAATTACTGAGCTATTAGGTGGTGGTTTGCCTTTCGAAACCAAGGGTATTGGAGGGCCTATACATATGGTGGCAAATGTAAGATAGTATTGATCACATCTAAGGCCACAACTAAGGAAAAAGAGAAAAGAAAATGGTGGGAGGGTTAGGATTTAGGGTGCATATAGGATGGCGATCTTAACACGTCATACTTAATTATAGTTCTATTTCATCAACCAAACATGATTTAAAATTGTACAACAATCAAATATAATCTATAGTAGATAGCACACAAATATAATCGGTGCGTTTATTAAGAGTTTGAAAATTGAAATTTTAGATTGTTTAGTATTGGTACAAATAGTACAAGAAGAAAAGTACATTAAAGCTCAATAAATATCATCAAAACATACAGTAAAAGCTTCCATTTTAAAAATTGCTACTATGACTTCGCTAACAAGTAAGGGAATCTACCAATTCTAAACATTGCACTAATCCTATGGTATTGGTTTTGACTGTCCTTTCTCAATCATCTATGTTCCACGTTTGAAAACTCTTATTATTTTATTTTTCGGATCCAGAGGAAAATTAGTTCGTGAATTAATGATTACGCATCGTTTCACGCCCTCGAAAACTTGCTTAAGTTTTTGCTTTGATGACGTTGTTTGTGAAAACAACACCTAACATGTGAAAGACTTTTTATTTTTTATTTTTTATTTTCCACATAAACATTGTTATCTGTTTCATGTAGATGAGCTTTGGGATTCATTTCTTCTCTTCTTATGCCGACAGCATTACCAGAAAGAATTTGTACAATATACACATCATTGATCCAACATGAAACTAATATACAGAATCATATATGAATATTTGTGGCATACTTCTTTGACCGACATGTACAAAACCTATAATCCTACATAAAAATACGAGAAGTTATATATGTATATTTTTTGGGGCACATTTATTTGGTTTTGACCAGTACTGTCTCGTATTAATCCAAGAAAAAATAAATTCATAAAAAAAAAAATTTCTTGTAGTTGTACCACCAAGTTTGAAACACAATTCTATGTAAAATGAGATCAAACAATAACGTCCACATAATCTCTTCTCTTTTATTTATATATTGCCTGTTCTAAGGGTAACAATAGAGTTTAAGGCAAAAAAAAAGAAAAAAAAAGAAAAAAAGAAAAGTAAATGAAAAAGGAGCAATATTGGGTGACTATACTCTAGTCTTTTGTATCGATTTTTTTGGAAAAAATAATCGAGAAAATGACATTGTATCATCTTAGGTAAATTGCAAATATCTCCATGAAAGATAGGAATTTCTTGTTTAGAAAAAAATTAGGTGCATTTAGACCATATTATGCCGTTTTCTTTTGAATAAATAAATAAAATACTAAAATAACGGAAAGCGTAAAATGAAGGATAAGATGATCATGTATGAGTTTAAATGCATTTATGAAGGATTTAGGATCTAAATATACAATTTTACATATAAAGATTAAGTATACTCCAATCAAATATAAGATAACGTATTTACAATTTACCTTATTAGTTTTAGAAAAAAGTCATTAGAAATCAATATTCACACAAATATTATGAGCAATTCATTCAGTAAAGCATGTAATATAAGGGAGTTGATTTTTTGCCGATTACATATTATAACTTGGGGGAGAGAGAAATTAAACTTAGTCCATTCCGTTGGCTAATCAATATTCATGTCAATAAACTTTAATGCCATAGCAATACAAGGGAGTCTAAGTTGGTAGATATACATGTAATTATACATTAAAGAATGTTTTAAGAGTTTTTTTGTTACGGGTAAAAAAGAAGAAATTTCTATCTATATGTGTGTGTATATATGTATACACGCATAGTTTTTTCATGGATTGTGTAATACTTCCATATCGGGCATCCTTATTTGATTTCTTTATTTGGGAAGATTCTGGAGTCCATATGGCCGATCATGTACACTTCAAATGGGATTCTCTAGTGTTCGTCACAACCCAAAGAAGCAAAAATTAATCACATCTTTCATGTTCATACACCATTATTTTCTAGCGTGCAGGCATGCGACAGATATTCTTTTCTTTTAACTTAATTTTATTGAGGCGTGCTCCATAAATAAAGGTTACGGGCCCGTATTAAATTGGTGGCTCTGTGGAATAACCTAGCGGTTTCACTGTTCTAGAACCGGAACTGAAGACCTTTCTCCTCAGTGAAAACCGAATAGCTGAAATCGCGATTAACCGTTTTAGGGCATGAACAATTTAAGTATTCGAAATGAAATTGCATGTGAAACCGCGGAACTTGTTTCGATTTGGAACCTTGGTTGGAAGCAATTTCCAGAATCATCTTAGAGTAGCAGCTCTTCTAGGACTGGCTATAACATTGGAATCGGCAGTTCTGTGGAAGCACCTATATCTAGTTGCGAGTAATTAGAAAGAGATTAGTTAATACGATATACTTTACACATTCCAATCTATTTCTCTTTCCCATTTACGTTTAATCAGTGTATTAGAAATTAGATATTTCAATATTAACTATGTTTGATTAATCGGTATTGATAAACTATTTTGGACATAAATCTTTAGACTTAGACCGACCTCCTCGATGTATAGACCAAACTAATCCGATCTATTCAAGACCTTGCCCAAGCTCTTCGAGCTAGTCTACCATTATCACTAGTAGGACAACCCCACTAGTGCCTAAACCGAGCTCCTAGGAGCTTAGCTAGTCTCATAAGGAAATGTCAACTTGGTTCCCCTTACGCCAACATCTTTTTCCTTGAGCTGTTAAGCCTTTGGTGCATTCTTGACCCGAAGACAAGATGGAATTGTATGGCTGAATTAGGAAAGTACACAATTGGCACTTGCCTAGCTTAAGGTCCTCTCCCTAAAATCTATGGTATATTTTTTGGAATATAGCAAGTATATCTTATAAGGGTCATCTACTTTCTAACAATATCTTACTAGATACCCTAAAAATATAAGATAAAACTACAGGTAAGGGAATTCGAAAAATCTTTCATTCTTAGGTCCTTTCTTCCTTTCATTCCAAACTCTTTGTTGATTTGAGTATCAAAGTAACCGTATTAGAATTACTTCCAATGGTCCTCGAAGCTTATGTTTGTTCATTTTGTAGGTTGTCTGCAACCTCCATGCCCATAACCAATATCAACTAATAACAATTAGTGAAATACATATTATTACGGATCTTATTAATGAGCCTCTATGAAAAACTACTTAAATTTATGTGCAAATTTAAATCACATGTAGCATATGTCATGAGAAAGATTAGTGTTATCAAACTTGCATTGACTTGTACGGTCCAACCTAATTTGACTTTATTCAGTTATAAAACTGATCGGTCCAACCTTTGGTAAAACCTAGTTCATTCCTTAATTCTTAATTCTCTCATATATCTAGGTTTTACCTAATCTGGGTTTAACAATATTAGAAAAGATAACTACATGAAGAAGTGGTGGAATGTGCCTTAAGCTTTCATAGGACTCCAGTTTGAAGCATATATATAATGAAGGATGTAGTAGCATAGAACCTATGGGATCAGATTTATCTTCTTTAATCAATATTAAAATTTCCTTTATTTCTTAAGAGAATTTATTCAGTGATTTCCATCCTTTAGTAAATGAATTTTAAAATTTTTAGATTTTGTGAAAAATGTTGAAGAAACAAAGATAGAATATAGAAAATGCACTAAAAACAAAATTAACTTTCATGGGAACTTAAATACATGAACTCATATTTATAAAGTTTATACATCTAATCATTTAATTTTCTTTAACATCTGTGCTCTTTAAAATGTACTTATAATACCTAGTTTTCCCTTTTCAATTTTACTTTTAAGATTTGGGGTCGAGACCCCTTATCACCCCTTAGGTTGATCCTTGCATATATGCAGAGATAAAAATAAAAAAAAGTCAGATGTAATGTTGATTGAAAGTGCCCTTAGTTGATTGATGTGAATTGTTAATTGGCAAACAACCTTTAGTTGACAACTATTTGGTGATTGGTTGGCTAATAATATTGGTTGTTAGCTAATCGAAGGGTTTATGTCTAGCTTTCTTATCATAAGTTAGTTTCCTAAATAAAATGTTAGGGCTTAGGCTTAACAAATCTATGAATATGCTACAATGTGCATTAAGGAATATAGAGAAAGCCATGTGAAATCCCAGAGGACTCTAGTGGAGTGTTCCTCTATGTGGGTGTGAGAATCTTATGTCCATCTCCTAATATAAGCAAATTCTACAATCTCATATGCGTTTTTTTTTTTTTTTAATGCAAATTTAGATTTTGCATAAAATTATTATGTCAACTTTCTCTTCTCCATTCTTCTTTACATCTTATATTGCGTGGTATGTTGATATGTAACCGAAATCCGAGTTGAAACCTAATAAATTGGTTCTAGAGCTACATGTGGCTTCGCAAAAAAATAAAAGAAGTTCGTTGTTTCGCATCGCTACGATGAGATTAAAATATGTGCTAACATTTCATTTCGTCCTTATAAATGAACATACTGATATCAAAACATCTAAATAATTGGATAATGATAAAAAGGGTGTACTTTCTCTTGTGTGGAAAATGTCTTTCTAGTATTATACAGCGCTCACCTGATAAATTCATCACAATTAAGTAAAATCGTTCTAGTATAAACGGGTTGCATTGTCTGAGTGGCATGTAGTCCTGGTTGACATGTTGAAATTAGCAAAATTTAAAGATTATGATCACATTTTTAAATAGACGAAAAAAAACATTTTCCTATTTTTAATAGAACATTTTTATCATAATAGAATTGGAACTTTCATTATTATATATACTATCATCAAAGTTCAAGACACATATATAACATAATAGGATATACAGACATAATATGAGTTCCATTAAAGAGTGTTTTCAATACCTACTAAGAGTTAAAAAAAAAAAAAAAACATCACATTTTCAAACATCAATCATTCATTTTATAAAAAAGCAAGTTGATAAATGCCACACCATTTTCTTTTAATATAACCATAGTCGATTTTTGTGATATGAGATGTACATACATAATGTATAATTATCAATTAAATTTGACTATATAAAAATAGTAGTAGGTAGTTATTTAAAAATTCACTACTCATGTTATCATATATATATATAAATATTATTATAAAGTATATATAGTGTATACGGTTGATTCAATTTTTTTTCTGTGATACGGTCAATTCCAAATTTCATTGCTATTCGCCCTTTGCTATTGACTAGGCCAGCTAATTGGAAGCATATCGAAAAGATTAGAAAGTCGCAACGCCCCATAAGCGGACCAAGTGTAGAGGTTCATGTTTATTGTCTGGTGTCTCCACGACAGAGTGCCGATACGGTGATACTTTGGTTTAATACCCGGGCAGCAACAGCAAGGTGAACTTGGTCAATGCACTCCTTCCTCACTTGACCATTTTAGTGTTGATCATGATCACTAAAGTTAACTTAAATATGAATCTACCATATTATATGCACTAAAGGACGAGACTGGTCTTAAAAAGCCAGTCAAACTAAATTTGCAATGTTTTAGATGACACTTGGAGGCGATCCGGATAGTAGTAAGTGCATCGCATGTTTATTAAATTTGTGAAAGTTTTTATAATTCCGTTCTTTATTTTGATAAGATTGATCATACTTTTTATCATATCATGGATTTGACATCCACAAGATTTGAATAGTTGAAGATATCAGTTTAATGATTTAAATCTAATCAACATTAAATTAAAAATCAAATGAAGAGTGAAAAGAGTATTGTAAAAAATATAGATGGAATAATAAAAAAATCCTAAATTGATAAATTACGAGTATACATGCTGTTTGGAACACTTTATTTTTTTTTTATATTTTATATTTTTAAATTTGTTGTAATGAAATCTACACCATTTTTGCATATTGCCATAGCAATTAAAACATGAATGCTCAAAAGTTTTGCCTTCATGCTGCATTATAAAACCCCAAATTCTAGTTGCTCAAAAGAGAAGTGAAAGAATGAAAACATGTGAGGCAAGCACTCCTCTTTTTTTTTTTTTGTTGCCAATTATATTGCAACTTGAAATATAGGGGATTTAAATCTTGATTCATTCCAATAAAAAATCAGTAATAATATCACTGGATTATAACGGTCTTGATAGCAATCAATTATTCTTAAAACCAACATCCTTAAGACCAACATCATAAGTTTGGAATCATACTTCTAAGCTCCTATTTTACCAAAGGTTTGCACCAAAATAATTTTGTACCAATTTTATTAGGAAAAACATTATATAATAATAAATATGAGTTCCCACTAATGTGAACCCCATTAGCTCGTTAATGACCTTCTGTTCCTATCATAAATGTTTTTCCGTAATGGGGTCTCACTGTGTTTCTAAAACAAAATGAAAAAACTTTAAAAGGTTTATTCAGTGCAATCCGTTGGGTGTGTGATAACCCGATTTTCTTGTAAGTTTCTTGAGCAACCAAACCATTATTATCATTTTGGATGATAAAATTATTTTGGAGTTAAATTATCCCCCACATGCAAGTGTCGGTGGCAGATTCATAATAATCTTTATAAGGTAGACTTATTTAAGCTGAGAGCACTGATTGCGAATTGTCCCGTAATTATAGGATATAAATACATAATAATGAAACCTAAGAAAGGGAGAGAAAGAATATGTTGATATTTTACAAGAAAACTCTTCGAAAATGCACGTTGATTTCAACCAGGGACGTGTGGTTCTAAGCTTGATGCAACTTTGATACAATAATTCTATTTCTTATTATCCAATTGGTGGTGGAGTCTTGTGAAGAATCATGAGAATCTGAATCAAGCAACTATAGGGAATTAAGTAAATAAGATTCTTGGTCAATACCTAGAAAAGCAAACATAAACTAACTTATCCATATACCTTGAGGGGCATATATAGAGGTACCCCTTTTGGGCTATGAAAAGAAAAAAAAATTGTGTGTGTCACCTTAGTTAGCTTTGCATAACGTTGAAGAGATATAACAAAGTGATTGGATGATGATGTTTCCATTCTTGGAGCAATGTCAAAACCCCGTTTGTATTAATAAATACTTTTACCAATTGTTCCAACTTATTGCATATTTGTGTGAATTGTGATATTGTTTTCCTCTCATGTCGCTAGGCTACCTCTCTGAATCTAAATGATCAATTGGCGTAACTGTTTTTATTTTAACCAAATATAAATTTGTGAATATAAACGATCAATTCAGTATATATTTACTTTACGTTATAAGATGGAAATAAGAAAGTACAATCCTCTTCTTCCATTCTCTTGCAAAATTATTATACGGTTGTTTCATGGAAATACTATTCCTATTTATTAAGGAGTTACAGTTCGTTCCTTCTTATAATCAAAATCATAAATACTCCTTTTATATTTTCATAAGACCATGAACTGTAATTGATCTTAAACTAGTCCACTGAGCAAGTTCATGTGCATAAACCACCACCCGAACCATATGAGCTACCAGACCGCGCCTAAACGAGCACCTCTAACCATCAGAACACCGAACCCACCAGGCCTAGATTGCTTTGACTCGTAAGACCATTGAACCACCTCAATTTTTAGACTCACTCATAATGCATCTAAAACACTATATATATATATATATATATATATATATATATATATATATATATATATTTGTGTCAAAGCAAGAGTTCCGTTGAAAAATATGCTATATAAAATGACATAAAATATAATGTGCATATAAGTACAAGATTACTTCAGATAGCAGATGCAGGTAATTAGAAAATGTGATAAGCATGAGTAGACCTTGTTATTTTAGCCATTCTTAAATACAAGAACATAAAAAGGCCGTTATTGAAGGACGAGGAATAAGATTTAAAAATTATAATAAGGGGTAATGTGGCCTTACATAACATTCAGGGGCCAAAGTTCCCCGTGGAGGTATCAAAACTATTCTTTTTCTTTATTTACTTATTTATTTATTTTTGAAGTTGCTTCATGCAAGCTTTCATCTATTGTCAAAGGATCTTTAACTTAGACTTGAGCTTCGGGTTGAATCAGTTCCGAATTGTCGGTTCACAAGGCAGTGCAAGGTTGAACTGAGCTTGATCCTTGAGGGCATGGGTTTAGGCTAATTCATCGACCCTTGAATTGGTTTTTCTTTTTAATTAATTATTATTATTTTTATAAATTTCCCTTAATCTTGTTCCTATATTTTTGTGAATTATTATAAATAATTTTTTGCTTGATCTCATTTTCTATTTTTTTTTCTCAAAATAATTTTAACGCTTTATATTGTATAAAGTGTTAGCGAGAAAAGTTGCAAATTTTATTCTATTTTAAAATAATTAATTTAAGCTACGTGAGCATGACATTACTTTAATATTAAAATATTAAGTAAGATTAAGTAAAGTGAGAGAAATTAAAATTTATAAAGAATTCCAATATGTTATTTGAATATTAGAATAAATTATCAATATGAAAATAATAAAATTACAATGTAATTATTAACTGTAATTTGTGATATTATTTAATATGTGTTGGGAAAGAGAAAATCAATATAAGAAGGAATGTAACATTTTTTTTTTCAAATATTGGAGGGGTGGAATCAACCTAAACCAGTGAGCTAACTCTGCAGGGCGGCCCAATCAATTTAGTGAGTTTGGCTTACTGAACTGCTTAGGTTTTTAAGACTCGATGATTCGTAGGCTAGCTCACCTTTGAGTTGGGCCGGTTCGATAGCCCTCTAGATTGATTTACAGTTTGAAATTGATCCTTATATAAATCTATGTTAACCAAAGTATGAAGATATATAAGCATATGCAAATCATTACGAAACAAATTAATTTTGTCAGAAAAATATTGCATTGCTGATTTAAAGGTTTGAAATTGCTTATAGTTTTGTAGATATTTAAACAAAGATTTTGGTAGTTTATATTCCAAATATTGAAAATCCTATATGCACCACGCCATTTATTTATTTTTTTCTTTTTTTTCCCCCCTTTTTGATACAAACAGATGAGCCTTGTAATTTTTTAAATGGGTGCATGTTGGGATAGTGCAATGCAACAAAAGCGATTTTCTAAAAGCCTAGGTCATCGGTTTTTACAATTTCAATATGCATTTTCAAGCGATGCATTTTTTCCCTTGGCACGTTGCCAGTACGTGCTGTGTACCTACAGGTGCTAGCATACCAGTAGAAAATCTCATAACTCCGTGTCTATGTTGCTATGCGGCAGTGAATTTAGAATATGAATTTAGAATGGAATTGATTTCGGGTTTTAATTTATTGAGGATTGAAAATTATTATATTAATTATTAAGTTAAGTCCATTGTTTTTTTAGACTTAATTTATTAGGCTAGGTGATAGGATCTAAAAAGTTTGGTTCATAAATTGAAATGATCTAGGAAGATTTGGATTGATGGATTCAAAACAAGTATCGTTGAATCGATATATTTGCTTTTTCAGGTAGGCTTATGCACTCAGGAAGGCTGTTAGTTTTGAACTTATTAGCTAGCTCATTCTGGATAATTATAAATTGAGCATGCTTCTTCTCATCCATTGATCATCTAGATGATTAGACAGATGCTTTCATGTTCAATGACCTATAAATACTCAATATTTTCTTCTCATTTGGAGCTCTCAGAGAGAGTATAGAGAAACAAAAGCGCTTTGCGAAATCTCTATTTTCTAAGATCAAAAAAGCAATTTAGTGATTTCATTTGCTCAAACTATAAGGTGAACGCCTGAAATCTCCTAAGACTACTTTATTTGTCATTTGTGCATTTGAAATATTAAGATTGTTTATTCCTTCTTCCCGCTTTATTCTTACTTAATCATCTCTTCAATTGACAGTCTCACTTTACTTTTTTGAAGTCATATGTAGCATGCCACACACGCAACATGCACGTGACTACTCCAATTACAATCCCTACATCTATATATTCCCTTTTCGATATTTGGAAGCACTTATGAATTGTAATTCCACTTTTGAGAAAACAGAATCACGATTTCATTTCGAGATCATTAATTATTATTAGTTAAAATTTACTTATTGAACCTTTAATATGATTATGATATCCAATAATTAGGGTACTTTTGAAAAATACTATTAGGTATATGTTCAATTCCATTCCATTCATATTTTCAAACATAGGAATGAATTTATCATTTTTGGTCTTAATTTCACTCTCTTCCATTTTAATTTATTCCATTTCAAACAATTCTTACGTAATAAACGTGACATAAGGTTGTTTGGGACAAAGGATAAATATTTGTTATTCCTAATTGGCTGATTTGAGTGTGTCTCTACCAATCATATATATACTTATCAAATCAAGTATGTGCATGTAATCGGTGAAAAAACACTTAAGACAACAAATTGGAGATAACAAATAAGTTGACATTCCCTCGTATTCTCTTTCTTCACTTCCCTTTTCCAAACACAGTGTTGTTCATGATGCCTGCAGAGAAATGTTCTATGTCAACTCATAAAATGTCATGAGAAAAGGAACACAAATACAGTTCGCGTATGTCACTTATGAGAGATGAGTATGCAGAAAGGCCTTCAATTTTCAATCTAAACAGCATAAATTCGTGCCTTCTGTCTTGAAATAGTATGGCAAATTAGAAAAAAAATTATTAATAATATGGATTCCAAGCTAGCTTAACTAGAAACACCCTTGAAAGAATCAAAGTTGACTTTTTTTTTTTTTTTTGTTTGATGCATTGGAAGGGACATATGGTACATTAGCTGATGCATTAAGCCGGCAAAAATTAATATATCTTGCTACCAAACATATTATTGAAATATATATAAATATATATATATATATATATAGACAGCTGTATCATACGTATTTTAGATAAATCCCGGCATCAGTTATTGTATATAAATTACGGTTTTATTTTCTAAAATTCAAGGCACGTAATAATATGTATACACACAAAGACCACTATTTACTTTTTACAATTTTTGCATTGTAAATGTCTTAGACTCATAATGCTCCATTTATACTAGTTTAATCACATATACATTACTTAAAAGTTTGATTGTGTAGTACGAAATATATACATTTATATATAGATGTGCAGTGTGCTTACATAAGGGCTTACGTCCAAAAAATAGGCGATTGGGCATTGATGGTACTATCTCTCATGGTCATAACCTTAAATATATAAAAATTATTCGAACTCTAATACATACATAAAATCTCAACCCTATATTATTCTCTTAAACTTAAAATTCTCTGCTGATTCAACTACCATAAAATAAAGGTACAAGAATATCCTTGCGGCGACGAAATTACAAAATCGGTGATACTCTCTATTATTTTATAATTCAATCTCTTGTTTCACTAGTTTAGTTTCTCTTTTCAATCGCAAGCAAACAAACTAGAAAAATATTTACGCATGATCCCTCGTTGTCTGATGAAATGGTTACAGTTTGACCGAGAAAAAAACAGAAAAAAGATAAATCATTGGTTTACCTATTTTATCAATTCTCTTCATGCAGGAGGTATAATATATAAGATAAGTAAAATCATACAAGAGACTGCATTGTTGTAATGACAAGACATCTTTATTTTATCTTACATTTTTAGTATCATGAGAATACTTGTTAAGACTTAAAAGAATAAAAAAAAAATTATACTTTTGCATATTAAAAGTTAATGAAAATTTATATTAAAAAATATATATATTTCTTTTAACTTTTTAACAAGTGTCTTTTGCATCCAACATCAATTTCCTTATAAATATTAATGTTTGTAGTGGTTTTGTAGTTTAATCAATAAAAAAAAAAAAGAAAAATGTTAAGCTCAACTATTAGGACACATAAAAGGACATAACTGATCTGGACGCTGTGATTTGAAGCAGTTAACAAAGGGCACGTCGGATTTTCTTTTTTCCCACATGGGATATTTAAATGTTGAAGTATGAGTTGTTTATATAAGTACGCGCATGCTATTTTAAGGATTAAATATATATATATATATATATATATATGGAGTGAGAAGTCAAAAGATTGGAGAGAAAAGAAACCGAAAGCGGGGATAGGATCCTGGGAAGAACTTATGCGTGGAAATTTCTGATTTTTATATTTGTTGTATTACATTCGGGAAAAAAAGTATGATTAATAAATGAATTAATAAATAAAAGAGAAATAATTTATGTGTAGGACATCCTCTTTAGGTTTATCAATCTCAATTGTTGAATGTGTGCACGATTTATTGAGGTTAACACTTACTGTAATCAGTACATAGTTTAATTTTCTTCATATGTTGAGGATGACATGTGATCCGTGATCCTAAGTAAACGACATTATTAATATGGAGTGCTGATTTCTCTTACTTGAAATGATAAACGATAGATTAAGACAATTTTAATGCTATTACAACACTTGCTCGGAGCCCATATCATAGATTTGTTTGCAAAATGCGCCAAACTCTTACTTGTATAATTAAGTGCTTGCGCTATTAATATATTCAATCATTTGTTTATTATGGTCATTATAACTTGTTAGTATGTAGAATAATATCGATTTATAATTAAATGGAAAATATGGAGATGGAATTTGGTTGAAAAAATAGTTGAAGTAAGACACAAATTCTAAGAGATAATGAAATATAGTAGAGAGTGTTTGGAAATAGAGGAACTTGACATACTTCAATTTATACATCTTGCTTTATTACATCTTCAAAGCTTTTAGGCTCCATAGCTACAAAGTTATACCTTGTATATACATCTGCAAAGAGTTTTGTCTTTTTGGGTGGTGATTTTAGAGATGAATCTTTTTCTTTAGTTGAACTTGATGTTGATGTTGATGTTGTTGGTATGTTAGGAATCCTCTTTATGTAGTCATTAGATTTTTTAAGAGCATTTTATTCTCGGTACCATTGTACTCTACTTCTCTACTTTTTCTTCCTCTTAGTTGCATATAGCATACTCATCAAATTCAACATCTCTACTAATAATGAGTTGCTTGGTCTTCAAGTAGTATATTCTTATCCCTTAGATAGTGTGTTGTAGTAGAAAAAGATGCCTCTTTCAGTCTTTCCTTCCAACTAATGTCTCTTCACTGTTGAACTCTGTGCATGATAAATGCTTTCAAATATACAGAGATGTTTTGTTGATACCTTTCTTCCACTCTAAGCTTCAATAGGTGTTTTGCCCTGTATAGTTGTAGTTGGATATTTGTTGAGTAGATGGACTACTGTATACACTGCTTTAGCCCAAAAGATTTTTGGTAAGTTTTTCTCCTTAAGCATGGATCTTGTCGTCTCCATGACTATCCTATTCTTCCTTTTTGACACTCTATTTTGTTGAGGGTTGTAGCTGACTGATGTCTAATGCTCAATGCCCTCATCTTTATAAAATTTGTCAAATTTCTTGTCGTTATATTCCTTTCCACAATCACTCCTTAGAACTTTAATACTTCTACCACTTTGATTCTCTACGAGATTTTTAAACTTTTTGAAAACTTTTGGTTGCTCATGTATGACATACCTAAGTCATTCTAGCGTAATCATCTATAAAAAGGATGCAATGCATGTTTTGTTGTGTTGGTCTTGTATAAGATATTAAGAAGGAGGGGGGAGGGAATGAATTGATATTTTTAAACTTTTTGAAAACCTTTTCAATATAAGAAAGATAAAATTACTTCTCTTAATAACTTATATTGGTGAACATTGATATTTTAATATTTTAACACACAACTAACTCTCTTCTAGCTCTACTATTGGGGACCCGGTTTACTTTATCGATATCGTTTTACTTGATCTACTAAATCAAATCACAAAGAGATTACAAGTATTCGTTACATATGGACTTCATAACACTTTGCTCTGTTTATCTAACCTGTCCACAAACTAGGCTAATCATAAATCTATATAGTACAATCTAACTTCTCTTAACAGTCAAACAACAAATAAGATTTACAAATTGTAAGTGAGAATAAAAATATAAATCTCAGTTAATCTCACTCCTAAAGAAAAATAATGATTGTTGTATAATTTGCTTCAGTACATCTTTCTGAAAAAGTATTTGAAGGATTTTTTGTGACCTTTCAAAGGGTAGAATTTGATTGCGACTTTTTTGTGTAGCGAAAATTTTTTCCAGAGTTGTAAATGACATTTTGAATCCTTTATCTTTTTATATTGAAATATTCTAACAGCTAATTTGTTGAAGATTATCTTCATTGTTTTGTTTATCCAACTATTATTTATTAAAGATCATCTTTAGAGATTTTGAGAAGATCTCGATAATTTGAAATTAAAAAACAACTCTTCTTATCTTGTTTTGATCAGATATACTTCAATCTGTAACCACTAGATAAGCTTTTGATTTAAATTTGAAGAAAAGATATGCTTTATCAGTAACTTCCAAATAAGCCTCATATTCAAAATTTGAAATTCCACAAAATCCAAATCGACATTATCCTTATCCGCATTTGTGTATATCTTGATTTATCAAAAATAAATTTGCTCAAAAACAATCCCTAAAGATCATGATTCCATCTTAAGTGAATCACGATTAAGTGTATTTCCATAATACACCCAATCCAGTGGAGCTAGGCCTTGTTGAATTCGACTCTGATATGAATTAAAATTCAATATCATATATTTCTAGATTAACTTTCTGAATAACCTTTTAAAGAATATCAATCTTCTTTTCTTGAAAGTCTCTAAACATGCTTCTAAAGTATTATATCACTTTTCCTTATAAAGCTTCTGAAACACTTTTTGAAGATTTTCAGACTATTCTCTTTTTTAATCAAATTAGTCATTCTGAATAAGTTGTTGAAGACAACTTAGTTTGCGATTTTAATCTTTCTGAGATTGCAATTTTTAAACCTTTTGAGAACCTTTCTGAATATCTACAATCTTAATAATTCATTAACATTTATCCATTTTTGTTATCATTAAAATATATAAGAAATATCTAACATGTTAAAGTGATGGTGTCCTCATGGCTCCATAGACATTTGTATGTATGAGCTTTGATGGTGCTTTGGCTCTCCATGTTTGTCTAAAGGGAAATGATTTCTTGTGTTACTTCCCAAACATGCATTCTTTGCAAACTTCTGCAACTTCCTTTATAACTAGCAAACTTGTCATCATATTCTTGTGTTGAAATATTTCAACCTTCTGAAATTCAAATGATCAAGTCTCTAATACCAGAGTAATAACTCATCTTGATTTGCTTTCATAGCCACTTCTGTTTTATGATACTATTGGATGGGGAAATTTCTTTGTTGTTGCTTCTTAATGTTAATAATTTCCTTGCCCTTTTCTCCTTTGTCATAGATGGTATAAGTTTCTCCTTGAAACAATAAGGAATATCCTTTCTCCATCATTTGTCTAACATTAAGCAAGTTTGTCTTAATACTTGGTACTAGTAAGACATCTTTGATCAATCGTGTACATTTACTCATCTTGATGGCAATTGTACCTTTACCTTGAACAGCCAGTAATTCACAATTGCCAAGCTTTACTGGTGACTTGATAGATATGTCTAAGTCTTAAAAATATTCTTATTGCTAGTCATGTGGTTACTACTTTAGATACCATAGTCTCCTTTTACTTTAGAAGCAGCATAGTAAGTATAAAATGTTGAACCTAGGGTTTATTATTTGATTTTGATAAGAACAAGACAAAAAGTATATATCTAAACATGTTGTTTTTTAAGAGAACAAAACAAGTAGATGATTAAACTAAGTATTATTTGATTATATTAAGGTAATTAAATAAGATCAATTAATTTGTTTGATGATTCAAGATATCAATTATCTTTACAAGAAATTTAATCTTCTAAGTGTCATCAAATGATCTTGTTAGTAGTTAAAAGTATTTTTAAGAGATATTTAGCCTACCGAGTTGATGGTTCTAGAGTACTACCAGCTTAACGGTGAAATAGCCTAGATAAAGAGATTAGAGTGGTTTGGATCAAGGAACCAGCTTGCCGATATTCATGCCAGTAGTGTAATTTGTTATTGGCTTGTCGATAAGTCTTATCCGATTAGTCGTTGGAGTATTTAATGCACTATAACGGAAAGAATTGAATGAGATGATATAAATACTCAATAACCCGATCAAGGACAGTAGAGAATTGATCTTTTGTTGCAATATTCCAACATTTTTTTGTGTTCTTATTACCTATTATTCTCATTATCTCTTATACCCTAATTTGTAAATATTTAGAGAGATTTGAAGTATAGTACTTGTGAGTTATTAGTTGCAAAGTGTTGAGAGTTAAAAGTACTACACTAATAATCCTTAAGATTAAGTTTTATGTTGTGAGTTGAAATTATGATGTGTTGAGAGTTGTGAGTGTAAAACTTGTGTAATCAAGTTTGTGTTTGTGTAGCTCTTGGAGCTTAGATTAAGAAATCAATAAAGTGGTGTAAAATCCTCAATTAGAGGCTTTGTATGTCCGTGAAGACTAGGAGGCGGTTTAAACTCCACGTTATATCCGGGATTGATCTTCTTTATCCCTATCTCTTTTAATTTCCGTACTTATTATTGTTTTATCATTATCTTGATTATGCTCATTGTTACTTTTAGTGTTTACAATTTATCCTTAAAACTCAATTTACCCTCCTTTTTGAGTTTAGCTTAGTGTTCTTCATAAAATAGATAATTTTCTCCTGAGTAGTTAACTTGATACTTTTCCTTAAAATGACAATTGTAAGCCTTAAATATAAGTTTTGTAACCGCAGGATCAAACTCAGTATGAAAAGTTTAGAGCGATTGGTTAAAAGATCCGATCAATCCTAAATTATAAAATAAAACTAGAAATATTAGTAAAAATAACTCCATAAGTTTGAATCTAAGAAAATAAGTAATAAAATGATAGAATATAAAATTTTCAAAATTTAAGTATATTACCTATTATTTATCGGAAATGCATGAAATGCGTAAAATGTATTTCGATAACTAACGAATTGCTAGAGATAAATTATATGCATACTAAAAATTATAGAATAATATAAATAATATTTGGGAGTACTTACTTATACTCTATATATATTTACGCGTAAGTAAAAATATGCGAAATTACTTAAAATATTTGAAAATTTGCTAGAAAATTATTAAATAATTAAATAAAATTATAAAAAAATAATAAAAAAATTAGAGAAGTAGAGAACAATCTAGATTTGGGTCGTGGCAACTAGGGGATGAAGAAAAAAATTTGGACCAATTAAATCCACTCGCTTAAAAGGCAAAATAGAAAAAAATAAAGTAATTGTCTTGTCTAATTAATGCATTAAAATTCTTTTATAGCTCTATAAATAGCCAAATTTTTATAGAGGCTCATTTAGTTAGTTTGCAACCTTAAAAAATTAGAGAGCATTGAAATTTAGAGGGAATAAGGGTTTTTACAAAAATTTGTGTAATAAGAGCAAATAGGCTAAACCTACACATTACCACCACCACCCAAAACCAAACCACCACCACCACCCCTCTCCAAAGCGACCGTATGGACCGCCTAACTAGCCCTAGATCAGCACTGGTGGCCAAAAGCCCAAGAAATAAGTGAGTCCAATTTTCAAGCCGATTTTGCAAAAATTATTAAAATTATTAATTATATCCAGAAAATTATGAATTTTATTATTTTGATGTTTTTATTGTATGTAGATTTAGGAAAAAATAGTGATTATATTTAATTACATTTGTAAATATATGGTGTTTAAGAAATCATACTAAACCTAGCATATTTTTAATTAGAAATAAATAAATTTAAGAGTGTAGTTTTGGGCTCGAATTTTTTCTATAAACTATTTAAGTGACATAAAACAGTGCTATGAAGTCATTTTTTTAATATTAATTTTTAAAAATTTTAAATAATTTTTAAACCCTAAAATGATGAATAAAATAAGTAATTTTGAGTTAATTAAGTAATTAAATGACTAATTACTGATTTGGTGTGTAATTAAATATTTAGGAATGTTAATCTCTAATATGGTAACATAATCATAGCACTTGGAGTATTAAATGTAATTATTATGGGAATTATATAGTAAATATATGTAATTTTAAGAATAGGTGAAGTTGGGATTATAATAAATATAAAATAATAAGCTAAAATGGATAATATAATAATAATATTAATACGTATTAAATTTGGTACAAAACTTAAATTTAAATAATTATAAGAAAAATGTAAAATTTTCTTATATCGAGAGTAAATTCGGTATACTAATGAAGATTTTAATATACTGAGTGAGCTAGAATACTGATTTAAGATTAAGCATGATATTTAGGATACTCAAGCCTGATGTGATTAATTTCACATTAAGGTTCGGAACGTATTTTAGGAATTATTCGTAATTGAAATCAATTTAGAACCTAAACTTGAATTAGATTCAAAAATCAAAACTAAAACTAACGTAGAATGAATCGGTAGTAAATAATTTGTATATAAAAAGAATTGAGTCGAATCATAACCTAGAATATATATATATCATCAAGATATGTGTAGACACCTAATTTTTACCCCTTCGAAATTCTAGTTTTTGATTTATTTTATTTTATTTTTTACAAAAGAGTCCTAATTCAAAAATAAAAATAATAATAATAATTTGAAAAAATGATGAAAATACAAAAAAATGAAAAAATAAAAAATATATAAAGATTTTTATAGGAAGAAAATTATTTTATAGTCAATCGTTTTAATTTAGCTTAGTTCAAAAAAATTATTTTAGACAGTCAAGTGTTTTAAGTACAATTTAGTTATGTTAAAAATCATGGCCTAACGGATAGGCATTGAAGTATAGAATTAGATTTAATTTGTGGTTTTGGGTTTGAGTCTTGCTAAGCATTTATATCTTTTATTTTTCTATCTTTTACAAAAAGTGAGATAAATAAGCGGGATCATATTTAATCAAATCTTCTCCATTTGAATTTGAATAGTTAAAGAATATTCGAATCTAGTTTGATTTTATTAAATCAGATTTGAATTAATTTGGATCTAGTTTAATTATCATCAAATACAATAGATATGAATGGATACGATTTGATGTGAATTGTTTTGGATTTATAAATACGCATCACACCAAAAAGAAAAAAAGTTTTTTTCAACTCCAACATAACCTCATATTGCATCTAATCTCCAATCATCGAAGATCCTCGTTTGACTACTGATGCAACATCGAACAACAGCAATACTGCGACTTCCATCCACCGGCAGCAACTGCAGTAATTGGACTTTACGACCCAGCAATACTTCATCGCAACAGCTCCCGTTACGGCAGTAGTTATGACAGCAACTTCGTTCTCTCTTGCCTACTGCATCACGTTCATCGTAGCAATATAGAACAGCCACGCTGTCTACTGACGTACACTTTAAATCAACACCAAGCAGCAGTACTACCCCAAATACCGGATACGAACAGCACTTCTCGAGTACAGACAAGACTAAGACACGGCCAATCCAACCACGACAACAATCCACTAGACGTGTTCGATTGATCAGTCCACATGCGCGTAATATGGATTAGGTATATTATGATAATGTAGGGATATATAGATTTTAGAAGATTGGTTTTTTTATTTTTATTTTATTGTATATATGCCTTATTGCATTATCTATTAGTGATATAATATATGAATATATTAGTTTAGGAGATTTATTAATGTTGATTTCTATATATTAGATTATGTTACATGATATCACTAATTTATTTAGGTAGATACTTATTAGTAGTAATAATGTGTATATATACATATGTATCTAGTAGTCTAGAAATTTTTTTAGGATTAGGTTTTTTTTAGGAATTCTCATATAGAAAAATTATTTTTTTTAGATGTAAATTTTAGCTAAAATCTTAATTGAATTGTTTACTTCAAAGTAAGAAGTCATTGACACCTTGTGTAGATCATATCTATAATAAGCATTGTAATGTCATTTACTGTCATAGATTGGTTTATACGGCGGCATCGTTGCGATTCTACAACTTTGGGGCGTAACAACAATCTTAAATCAGTATTCTAGCTCACTCAGTATATTAAAATCCTCATTAGTATACCGAATTTACTCTCGATATAAGAAAATTTTACATTTTTCTTATAATTATTTAAATTTAAGTTTTGTACCAAATTTAATACGTATTAATATTATTATTATATTATCCATTTTAGCTTATTATTTTATATTTATTATAATCCCAACTTCACCTATTCTTAAAATTACATATATTTACTACATAATTCCCATAATAATTACATTTAATACTCCAAGTGCTATGATTATGTTACCATTTAATATTCCAACTTTTTATGTAAATTTTAGCTAAAATCTTAATTGAATTGTTTACTTCAATATATATATCCCATGCTTGCTTTGTACTTATAGCTCTACTTATTCTTGGAAAAATTACATCTACTAATGACAGTTGAATATCATATAATGTCTTCTAATATTTTTATTTGATAACTTTGAATTTAGCTAACTTAGATTCTAGTAGAGTAGATTTATTTTTCGTCATATTAATAACATTTTCTATGATTTCCCATAGACCTTGCGATAGAAAATAGGTCCTCATTTTGATGGACCAATGGTCATAATTTTCTCCAAAAAATACTAAGAGTAGTATTTGGTTATTTGATTTAATGGTTGCCATAGAGTAGGTTTAAAAATATTTGATAGATTTAAGCCTAATAGATGATTGGATGTGGCTTCGATACCAATGTTAGTATGTAGAAGGGAATGGAATTTGATATACTTCTTGGTTTTTTTTTTTTTTTAGCTTGGTTATAAATGAGTCAAGCATGCCTATTTATAGGCTTTCTCCTCCTCAATAGATGGTGGAGATTAACTTAATCTAATGATTACAAAGCTTTGACTAGAAACTTTCACCTACCATCTAGAACATGCATAGAATATCTTAACTAATATATTCTAGAAATTCCATCTAATATATCTTCTAGAATATGATTGTTGTGATGGACTTAGGCTTGACCAAAGTGGATTAATTTTAACATAAATTGACAAAATTGCAAATGGAATTTAGCAATATTACAAAGAATGGCTAGTGCAACATTCACTTTAATTTTTAGCTTATAATTGCAATATGGTGGGAATTACTATTACTTAGAAAACATGGAATTGTAAATCCCTACTCATATCTTAGAACTATAAATTAATGCAATGCTTCCCTTTTTATCCTAAAATTAACCATATCAAAATTTCTAAATGATAAAGGTTACCCTAGGATGAAACACAGTTAAGATTTGATCAAACTCATCTCTTCTCCATTAGTACCCTAGTTTTATCTTCTTCCTTCGTGCTTCTCCGTTTATCTCTCTCTCTCCCCTTCTCCCTCCTTCTACCTCTCCCCAACTCTCTCTCTCTCCACAATTCTATAGACTTTCGCTAGTTTATTTGTAATTTTAACTTAATAATCTCTCTCTCTAAATCAAATGGGAAAGAAAGTGTAGAACTAGATTCTAATGTTAACAGTAGTTATTTTCTCAAATCCTTCAAGAAGCGATCGTAGAGGCAAAATAACTACAAATTCTATTCTCTCTTTCTTGCCTCGATTCTTATTCACCGAATTATACCAACATCTATTGATTAATGACAACAAATTTGCATTGTTCAATTAATAACAACAAATTTAATTTACATTCAGTAGTTATGCTTCATCCAAACTCTCGCATTTAAGTTTTGCATCTTGTATAGGTGATAATAAGTCTACTCTCATAGGAATCAATATTTTTATATATATCTCATTGCATGTTGGTTGGAATTAGGGCTTCAATTAGGCATGGCAATTTATAATTAGGGTTAGGTTCAATTATTCTTTAGTGATTTTTATGTTGAGCATTAGTTGGAAAGAGGGAGCTAATATGTCTATTTTATTATTTTTTATATAAAGATATAGGTAATGTTGGTATATTAAGTACTTATTCAGTCCTTATTCATTTAGAAATTTGGTGAAGTAAATAAAGTAATATGTTATGCCCCAAACATTATCAAGTCATAATAATCTGTTGTGTATATCAATTTTATGCCTAAAATTGTCCACTAAGTTGCTAGCATAACCTTGATATATACAAAGCTCATACGATAAACCACTCTAAAGTATTTACAGTTCTACAAATATACTAACACTAAATTCATAACAAATTTATATTTACAATAAGGCTAAGTATAAAGTATTTATAAAAGTCTATAAGAATGTGATACAACTCACAAGTAAGAACCTAAGTAGATTTCCTAGATGATCTAGTTGATCTAATAGAAAACAAAAAGTTCTAAGAACATATTCTTGATCAATTCTGTCTCACTCAGGCCTAAATACACCATTTTTGCACACTTGGAGGTGATTGTCATGCAGTATGATTACTCAAATCCTGCAAGCAAATCTATAGGAGAGTGAGCAATCCATAACTCAGTAAGATGTAGAAGGTAAAAAGCATATACAAACTAAATAGTACAATTAAGTTATCAAGCAATTATTATATCCAATGCATAAATAAGCAATGTGTCATCCGCGTGATGTTATTCAGTCCATCGTGAGGTTAGAGAAATTTTACTCGCTTTAACTCAAGTTGAGGAGTTGCGATATGATGACCACAATGCCAATCATAAAGGCTATGAGACCCTTTAATGGCTAATTCTAAGCTTGTGCAATAGAGGCTCCTACTTCACTCACGACTACCTTTAAACCCAATACCCCTAATCTTGCTGCAATCTTCTCTCCTATCACTTACTTTGACAAGGGGTGGAGAAAGGTTGATTCACTACAACCTTATTGAAGGCATCGAAATTTAGCTAAATAAACCTTACCTTTCCCGTAGTGCGATGTAATGTTTTTTTGTTTATAGTTTTAGTTTGTATTTCAATTAGTCTGGTAAAGAGAGATTAACCAATTCATAACACACTAAATAAGGTCAACTAACATAGCAAAGTATGTAAATTAGCTACCAATCAGCATTTTAGTAACCAAGCATATGCATAGCATGTGTACAATCAATTACTTATAACCACAAGCTAGCATATACTCTAATCTTTACAAATCTCACTTGCTTGTACCGAAGCTCACTCCAATAGGTCTGAAACATTAGTGTTCTACTCACTTGGAAATCCTATATATACTAAAACCTAAATTTAGTTTTCATAAGACTCTAAAAAACGTTAAGATTTTATCTAGCTCTTTATTTTATAATAATACTTGGTTGGAATGTTATTTATATAGTTATTTAATAGAGTAGCTTATATATATTTATGTATTTCAAGTATTATATTTTACTGTATTGGCTATATTAAATTATTTAAAATTACTCAATTTTAATAAAGTCAGTATCGTTTGATTTGTTTGAACTCGATGATATGTGTTACAAGTTTTATTTAAAAGATAATTCTTATAGGGTATTTTTAATCCTAGTATATAGGTAAAGCCATATATTAAGTTATATCATATCAATTTCG
Source organism: Lumnitzera littorea (assembly GCA_024138015.1). Classification (NCBI taxonomy): domain Eukaryota; kingdom Viridiplantae; phylum Streptophyta; class Magnoliopsida; order Myrtales; family Combretaceae; genus Lumnitzera; species Lumnitzera littorea. The sequence goes on along the minus strand of JAMXBB010000002.1, from coordinate 3,049,831 downwards.
TAGTATATAAATAACATATATATTTTTCATAATTTTAAGTTAAAATGTGATAAATCATATATTATCTATCCTTAGCATATATATATCATGACTCGATGCATATAATATTACGAAATATAATTAAAACAAGGATAATCCTAACTAGTCAGGGTATGTTCAAACATGATTTAATCAAATAATTAACATATTTTAACCAATTATTACTAAATATATATCCCAATTACTAATTTAGGCCATTTACCTGAGAAAATCCATAATAAATAACGCAAATCATCAAATAATTCTATGAAAATTCCTATGAACTTAGAAAAATTTATGGAATTTAATCAACAACTAGTTTCATGCAATCTAATTCATCGCCTATGAACTTAAAATTATAATTTTGCCCTTAAATTATTATTAGTTATACAAATAATATGATCTTTACACAAAATTCATCCTGACCTCTTTCAATATCATTACAACCATTCAGAATTAATTGGATCCCAGTTTCATCTAATATTTTCCCTAAAAATGTAATAAGTATTAGACATATATATAATCAAAATTGGGCTATATAGCAATAAATTAGATGTAATATATATTCTATGAAAAAATTTTGAGCTTGAAATAACATCATTTGGTATATTTATTTTTAGTTCGAAAATTTGAGTGAATAGTACGTTTCTTAAGGAAGTATATTAAATATTTAATTTTTATATCAAAATAATTACTTCACATGAAAGTACAACTAAAATAACAAGAAATAATTTTTTTCATAATTTTCCCACTTCATTTAATATTTTTTAGAAATTAGTAAAAAACAAAGCAAAAACTCCAACCTGATGTTTGTTAGAGCTTTGACCACTGGATGGCAACGGAAGTGTGTTGGTGGAGTTAGGTGGTGGGTGCTTTGGTAGTGGTTGGTCAGGCACAATAGTAGATTGTGGTTTAGTTGTGGAATTGTCCTAAGTTAATAGGTATCTAAAGTTTAAAATCTGATTCTAGAAGTCCTATTTATAAAGGATTGGGGTTGGTTGAAATTTACATCACAATTAGGCATTTTTTTCTTATATTTTCCCTCTTTTTGTTCAAGTAGGAGGTAGCCTTAAATTATCCCATCACCTTTTGATGCAGCTAGTTAAGCTTTTGAGGGGCTGTGACGATTGAATCCAATTTTTTTCTAGATGTTTCGTTTGCAAATTGGATAAGATTTGGCTAATTTTTAGTATGATTACTAATATTATATATATTATATTAATATATTATATATTTACGCATATATATCCTATATATGTGTTACACATAATGTATAATTATACACATGTAATTATGTTTCTATTATGTTTTTTTTATTTTTAGGATATATTTCCTATTTAATTTTGTGAATTTATCACTTATTATATATAATTATATATTTTAGGTTAATTTACAGGTATAATTATTATATGTATCGGGTATATTTATAAAAATACAAATATATTCATATAGTATATTATGTTATATTATTCATTTGTATAGCATAAATAATTTATCTCTAAGTTTCCGTTGCGTTTTAGGTTTGGTTTTAGAGGTTTTAATGAGTTTTACATTATATTAAATAATTATATTTCTAAGGTTAAAATTGGGGTTTTAGGGTATTATTTTTAGAATATAACTTTACTAGGTCATTTCAATTAACTTTCCTAACTTAGTTATAAAATTTGAGCTTAATCAAATAAGTTTTTCTTAAAGGCTCTAAATCCTATTATAGTTACCTTAAAAACGATTTTAGGGGCTCACATAATATAAATTCAACTAAACACAACTAAATAAGGTAATAGACATTCTAGGCATTTTGAACCTATTACACTCTTATTCTACTCTATGATAATTACAGTTCCATTTCTCTCTTATTTCATTTAACGAAGTGAATGAGCCACTAGAAAAAACAATATCATTAAGGATAAGCCTACTTTAACAAAGATGAAATCAATTTCTTGGTAATGGAATACTTTTAACTTAAATAATTGCAAAATAAAAAGTACATAAATGAAATCTAAAATTTTATAATAACTTAAATCTAAAATATATCACTAAAATCAAATGATATCAAGAAGAAAAAGGTATTATTTTGTTAGATTAGAACTCTGAAATTTCATACCAAATCAATGTAAAAGTGGAGAAATATATGCTTGTCTAATAGCTTAGCTCGAGTCCATATAGGGCTTTTGGGATATTAAGAGCTTTATTCTCTCTTCACATTTATGCTTTACATACAAAGTTATTGTCGTTGGTTAGTAGAAAAAGAAGCTTTCTTTCATTCATGAAGATTGTTTATCATGCTACGCAATTGAAGCACGACAACTTAGCCATATACACATACCTTAGTGTAGACACCTGATTTTTGTCCCTCCATAGTCTTAATTTTTTATTTTTATAAAAAAGGGTCCTAATTAAAAAAAAATTAACAAATAATGAAAATACCAAAATAAATAAGAAAAGGAAAAATTATAAAAATTTCGTAGATTTTTAGAAAGGAATTTATATTAGGAATAATTAGTTTTAGTGTTAGTTTTAGTTTAGTTAAAAATTTTATTTTAGGGAATCGGATAGTTTAAGTATAATTGAACTGAATGTCAATGTACAAGCCAACGGCTTAACGGATAAGAATCGGAGTATTTGAGTTGGATTTAATTTGAGGTCAGGGGTTCAAGTTTTGCCAGGCATTTATGTCTTTTGTTTTTTTTACATATTTTACAAGAGCGAGAGAAATAAACGGGATTCATATCTAATTAAAAACATTTAAATCTAATTTGATTTTATTAAGTCAGATTTGAATTAATTTTGATCTAGTTTAATTCGATACAATTGATACGATATGGTTTGGATTTAAAAAGACAACAATATAACTCTGTTTAGTGGTAATCAATCGATGACAACATTACTGCACACGAACAATACAACAGAATTATTCTTTTGGCTAAACAGTACACGAATACAAACTGTCAACGACGTATGACCCTCACACACAGCAGCACACGGTGAAATACATACTGCACAATATAATCAAATTAGTCACTGAGCACGTATGGTTTTCATCCTTCATCCATCCACTGTTCATCGTCGACGTTATTAGTAACCATAGCAACAGAGCAAGCAGATGTGATCTAGCACTAGATTCTACTACAAATCTTCGATCCTTTTCTCCAACCCCATAACAGCCCAACCATCAACAGCAGTTGCAACAACCACAGCAACTGAATGTGGCAGCCCCCTACGCTCATTCTCCTCCTTACCTTCGACACGTCACTACGTTCCCTACCACATACACCCTTCAACCTCACGTCCACCGCGTCCTAGCTCCTGCACACAGCTTCATCGTATTGTCGAACAGCAAGCCCAACCAGCAGCACCGTCGCAACTTTCAGATTAACCTGCCATACCAACGTTTGCAGCAGCAAGCCAAACCGAGTTCCAACGTCTAGCCATACCCTTCACGCAAGCCACCACAACTGTAAATCCATCACTGCTACAAACATCCGATTAATCCAACGCTGCTCCGAATGACAATATACGCATGCCGTAGCTGGGCATCATCAATTGTGCGCATGATAAGACTGGGGATCCAATCTATTCCCTTTCATCAGCTTTGCGTGTTTTGCCTTATAGGTATGTAATAGTGGTTTTTAATTATTATTTATAGGTTGTTTTATTTATTTATTTTTATTTCACTTAGTACATGCATAGTTATTTTTAAGACTTGTACTAATTTTTTATTTTATTTTATTTTATTTTTATCACGTCTTTAATTGCTAGTAATTAATTATAGCATTAGTATCTAGTGAACATATGTTAAGTTAAGTTTTAGTTTATTTATTTTTTATTACTTTTTTTAGATTTCATGTTTTCAAAATGATATCTCATATTTTACAAAATCTTGTTCTTTGCATTTGTATTAATTTAGAAAAATTGCACTAGGCATGTTAGGTTTTTCTAAATAAAAAAATCATTTTGATGTTGATAAAATAAAAAAAAATCTTTAATTGACTTCTTTTTTATGGTTAGATGTCTTTTTCATAGTTTAGATGTCTTTTCTATAGTTCAGATGTCTTTTTCATAGTTTAGGTTTCTTTTTTATGATTCAGACATTTTTTCTATAATTTAGATTTTTTTTTCATAGTTTAAACATCTTTTCTATGATTTAGATATTTTTTCTATGATTAAGGCATCTTTTCTATGATTAGGAATTTTTTTTTCTTTCTTTTTTTTTTAATGTTTTAAGCATCTTTTCTATATAAAGGTTTCATCATATAGAACATTGCATATTTCATAAAATCTTTAGGGTTTTTCTTGAAAATAAAAAAATTATCACTTAGTTATTTTTAAATAAAAATTTTAATTTGTCACTTTTCAAAAATTAGGTTTTTAGGTTTTTTTTTTTAATAATTAGGAATAAAAATTAGGCTTCTAGAGATTTTTCTTAATAAAAATAAAATGGTTAATAAAAACGCAAATTCAACCAATCATTTTTTATAAAAAGAACCAACCCACTAAAAATTTTTTTGAAAGAACTACGATTATCTGATCCTAGATAGCGAGTACGTAGGCACCTTTGAGGCGACGATAAAATATGTAGAGACTTAGGTTTTTTTTTTCTTTTGATTTTTATTTATTTTTTTAAATATTATAATTAGAAAAATAACCCTAATTTCGGCAAATAAATAGTGTTACCTGTTAGGGTTTAATAGGTTAGCTCCCGAATTCGGAACTCTCTGGTTCTTTGTTAAAATTGAAATTAAAGACCGGTAGCCAAATCGTAATCAATCCACCCAATTGGTTACGGTCTCTTTTTCTTTTCTCGACTTCAGTTGGGTGGCGACTCCAAAAATAATTTTCAATAAAAAACCGAAATTTCTTAATTTCTTTAGTCGATGATTAATATTAAATGGGTTAGGGTTTAGTATTAATCAAGAAATGAGAAATTAATTTTAAACTAAAATCGAAAAATCAGGCTCGACACTTAGTATATGTAGATAAAGACATATATCAAATAACCACAAATTTGATGTTGGAGGAGTTACACCAACATGTACTATTGCTACATAGCGATTCATAAAAATCATTGACAACATGTTAGTCAAACCAACCTTTTGCGTCACCTTCTATATAATCCAATACATACAATATATATATATATACATATATATATATATATTTAAACAAACCAATCTTCCACAAAATTTTCTACAAAAACTTCTGTAAGGCTTGAAACATTAAAATGTAAACATAATCTTTTCTAAAACCTTTTGCATGACCTAATACATAACTAAAAAGAAAAAGTGTCTAAGACATAAAGGTCCATGTAATTTGAAAGTAGGTATATCATAAGCCAAAGTCCCTAATTTTCCTCACAGTCAAAGTGACTACATCATTTCTACATCTAAGTATAAGTCATAACCAAAATCATTGTAGAAATTAGCGTCATCCATAGTTCTTACTCCTATAAAAAGAAAGAAATCCACAAGAGTGGTCAGGTCTAGCATATAGTTATCGTAGCCATGTACTAATTGTGATATTTCCTAAGTAGAAGGTGATGAAACTCAAATCATCGAGATACTTTTTGATGTAATGGCTTGAAATTAATCAAAGCTCCAAGGTGATATGTGCTCAGAGGTGTCGAACCTGATTTTTCGGTTTCTTTTTATTTAAAATTGATTTGTTATTTTTTGATTAATACTAAACCCTAACTCATTTAACATTCATCATCGACTAAAGAAATTGAGAAATTCTGGTTTTTTATTGAAAATAATTTTTGGAGTCGCCATTCAATCGGAGTCGAGAAAAAGGAAAGAAACCGTAATCAATACTTAATTTATCAAATCAAGAAAACTAATGTTAAAAGAATAATACCCAAATTAATATATACATATACATATAGTATTATTATTAAACAATTATCTATATATAAAAGACTAAGAATAAAATCTCCTAAAACTAATATGTTCATATTCGTATATATTATATTCAATAACTAAATATCTAAATAATAATAATAATAATAATAATTAAACAAACAATTTCGAAACTGGAAAGAAACGGACCTGAACTTCTTGATTATGTGGTGAAGGATGATAGCCGGCGTATAACAAAGTTGCTGTTGCGTGTGGCTACTGGTGTTGGATTATTGTTTGAGTTTGCTTCGCTACTATCTGCCTTGTTGTTATCCTGTTCACTGCTGTTGTCTTGTTTGCTGTTGTCCACTGTACTGCTGTTCGCCTGGTGTTGCTGCTGTTTGCCTAATCGTGCTGCTGTTCGCTTGGTGTTGCTGCCGTTTGCCTAATCGTGCTGCTGTTTGCTTCGTATTGCTACTGTTTTCCTAATCGTGCTACCGTTCGCCTGGTGTTGCTGCCGTTTGCCTGTTGTTGCTGTTGCAGCTGCCTAGTCGTACTGCAATTGTGGGCTGATCAATGCTCGGCGAGAACTGTCCTATGTGCGCTGCTGCTGTTGTTATGGTGATCTGTACGATAAGGACTGCAGTGTTGGACAGTGGCGACCAGCGTAGGGTTGGTTTAGATGTCAGCTTGGAACGAAGATGGTGGCCTTTATGTAGTATGTCTGTATGAGTTGCATGTTTGCTGTTTTGACGAAGTAAATGGCCTGCTGTACGACAAGGACTGATTTCGTTGGACAGATAAGAGAATCTTGATTCTTTTTGGAAGTTTTTGTATTTATAAAAGCTAAATAAGATCATATCAAATCATATTTATTGTATCTAATTAAATTAGATTCGAATAATTGATATCAATCCCAAATTTAATCAAACTAGATTCAAATAATTTTGATTAGATATGAATTATGTGCATTCAACTTGGTTTTTTTTTTTATTATATCGATTTTTTTATTTTTTATTTTTTTACCCCTTTTTTTTTAAAATAAAAATAAAAAGATTGAAATAAAATATACCTAAGTATTTAGTGAGATTCGAACCTAAAACCTGAAATTACATCCAATTCAATACTCCAATGCTTATCCGTTAAGCCGTTGACTTGCAACTTGATATTTAGTATAATTAAATTGTACTTAAACTATTCGATTCCCTAAAATAAATATTTGTACTAGGTTAAACTAAAATTATTTGTTCCTAATATAAGTTACTTCTTAAAAATTTACGAAATTTTTATAATTTTTCCTTTTCTTTTTTTTTGGTATTTTCATCATTTGTTAATTTTTATTATTTTTTATCTTTTATTAATTTTTTTGTTTATTATTTTTATTTTTGAATTAGGACCCTTTTTGTAAAAAAAATAAAAAATTAAGACTATAAAGGGGCAAAAATTAGGTGTCTACAAGAGGGTAACAATAGGTGACCTCTTAGAAAGCAGTTGTAAAAAAAAAACAAACTTTGTGTATTATGGCAAGCGGATAATACCTTGATGGTAAGAGTTTCAATAACATTATTATAAGTGGTATTAGAGAAAAGGTAAAGCCTTAACCAGTATGGTCTCGTAGTAGATTGTGATATCACTTAAATAGAAGGTGATGAAACACTAATCATTGGTGTGTCTTTTGGTGTAACAACCTAAAGTTAACTAGAACTTCAAAATTAAGTATGCTCATGAAGGAACAATGGGTGACCTCTTAAAAACTATTGTATTAAAAAATAAAGCTGTTCTATGTATTATGCCAAAGCAAACAGCACATTGGTAAGAGTAACTAACACTCTAACTTGCTCATGTGTGTGTGTGTGTGTATAGAAATCAGTATAAGGAGTTTCAGTCGAGTCATTATACGACTGCAATGTAGAAAAACACAAGTACGTACTTCTAACGCAGTAAATAACAAAGCTAGTATCTTTTACCTTAGTAGCTTAATGTATCATAGTTTTAGAGCCTTAAGACCTAATGTAACTAACACCCTAACTTGCTCTCTCTCTCTCTCTCTCTCTCTCTCTATATATATATATATATATATGTATGTATGTATGTATGTATGTATGTATTCGGTGTTTGGTATTCCCAGAATACTCATGAGTCATAAACTAGTTGTAAACCTTAAAGATAAGTCAAGTAACCGTAAGATTGAACTTAATACATAAAATTTAGGGTGATCGATTAAAAAATCCGTTTAAACCTAAACTATAAACTAAAGCTACAAATATTAGCAAAGTGATCCTATAAGTTTGAATTTAAGAAAATAAATAATGAAATAAGATAATATAAAATTTTCAAATTCTAAGTATATTACTTATTATTTATCGAAATTGAAAGTACGTAAAATGCATTTCGATAACGAATAAATTGTCAAAGATAAATTATATATATACTAAAAATTATAGAATAACCTAAATAATATTTAGGAGTGTTTACTTGCACTCCTCATATATTAACGTATAGGTAGAAATATGCAAAATTATCTAAATTGTCTGAAATTAACTAAATAATTAAAGAAAATTATAAAAAAATTAAGGAAAATCAGAAAAAAAAAATCCAGGAAAGGGGGAATAAACTAGATCAAGTCATGGTAGCAATAGGAGTAAGAAACCAAAATTAACCAATAAAAAACAAGTAACAAAAAAGGCAAAATGGAAGAGATATAGGCTTTGTCTTGTCCTAATTAAAATTAATGCATAATAATTCCTATAAAGCCCTATAAATAGCAAGAAAATTTACAGAGCTCATTAAGTCAGTTGGAAATTGGAAAAAATTGAGAGAACCAAAATTAAGAGGGAAAATTAGGATTTTAGAAATTTTGTCTTAAATCTATATAGATAGGGCAAGAAGGCTGAACCCATACACAACCACTACCTGGAATTGAACCACCACCACCCTACTCCAAACCCACTGCCTGGACTGACCAACACACCTGAAGTGGTGTTAAAGGCTAAAAAGCTTTCGAACCAAGTGAGTCTCATATCTCCTCTGATTTTGCAAAATTCCTTTAAATTGTTTATTATGCTCAGAAAATTATGAAATTTATTACTTTAATGTTTTATTATATGTAGATTTAGGGAAAAATAGTGATTAAGTTTAATCACGTCTATAAATATAGGGTTTTTAAGAAATTAGATAAAACTAAACATGATTAGAATTAAAAATAAATAGGCTTAAGAGTATAGTTTGGAGCTCAAATTTTTTTTTTTTTTTTGTAGAATGCTTAAGTAATATAGAATAACGCTATTAAGCCATTTTTTTAAAATTAATTTTTGAAATTTTTAAGGAAATTTTTAGCCCTAAAATGATGAAAAAAATGGGTAATTTTAGCTTAATTAAGTAATTAAATGATTAATTACTGATTTAGAAGGTAATTAGATATTTAAGGATGTCAATCTTTGATGTGGAAACCTAATCCTACTCTTTGGAGTGTTAATTGTAATTAATATGGAATTATGTGGTAATTGTAGGAAATTTATGAATATGTGAAATTGGGATTGTGATAAATATAAAAAAATAGGTTAAATTGGATAATATAATAATAATATCAGTACAAAATAAATCTGATACAAAAATTAATTTTAGGTAATTAGATAAAAAATATAAAATTTTCTTATATTGGGAGTAAATATGATACCCTAATTAGGATTAGAATGTACTAAATAGGTTAGAATACTAAATTAAGATCCAATATAATATTAGAATACTCGAGCTTAATATGATTAATTTTATATTAGGATTCAAGCATATTTAGGATTCCTCGTAGTTAAAAACAATTTAAAACCAAAACTAGAATCTAATTTAGAAATTGAACCTCGAGCTAATGTAAAGTGAATCATTAGTAAATAATAGGTATATATGGAGAAGTGAGTTAAATTGTAACTTAGAATGTATCATCAAAGTATAAATACTAAAAAAATGTATTTATATTATAGGATATTTAAAGACGAATCAACTTGCAATTAAGTGATTGAGCGACTAAGAATTCCAACTAAGTTGGGTTTATTACTTCACCATATTTGGAGTACTATTTTATGATACTCAGAGACTTAGAATTGTGTATGATTGTGATTGTAAGTAGTTTTATGCATGTGTTTGCGTATTTGACTTCGTGTCAGAATTTTTGTTGTAATTGATGATTGTAATGATTGGATTGGTATGAAATTGTCTAAACACCTTAAATTGAACCTAATCATAATCAATCCTAAAACCCTAAATTGTCGTGCATTGCAACGCTTTAGGGGATCATTAGGATTCTCTAACCAAACACCGATACCTTCGAAAAAGATAACGCTATATAGCAAAATGATCTTTTTTTAATTCTTAGCCAAACTAAGTGACGGGAGAGGAGGTTGTGGTGAGGATGAGGGCATTGGTTCATAGGATAGTCTTAGGAGGAGTATTGTCTCCATTGCATAAAGTTAGGTTTGGTTGTAAGCTGCTGCATAATATGAAAACTCCTTAACCTGGATTAAAACGGGTGAAATTACTCTGATTTTGCAATGCAATGAACTGGATTACATTGTATGATAACACTTGCTTGTTGCATTACATGAAAATAATTGCTTGATAATCTTGTTTGTGTTTGTATATATTCATGAGTCTTCAATTCAACTTACTGAGCTATAGTTACTCATAACCATATAAATCTTTTTACAGGTCATGATCTCTGATTAATATGCTGTCCTATAACTATTCGAAGGTTAGTTCTTTTTTAAGCCTAGGGGTGTGAGGATCAAATTGCCTAATAGTTAATGTATATCTAGAGTCTCACTAATATCTTTAAAATTGAAAGACTGATATTTGATATGTAAATTAGCTAACTGTTATGATATGACATAGAATCACCTGGAAATTCTACAATAATGTACATGTAATCATACATTTATTATAACTTTAGTTAAATTCTTAATTAAACTGTTTACTTCAAAGTGAAGAGTTATTGACGCCTTATATAGATTATGTCTATGATAGGCGCTGTGAAACCAGTTACTATTATAGAATGGTTTACATGGCGGGACTGTTGTGACTCTGTGACTTCAGGGCATAACACTAGTCGTATCATCTCACGAATTCAATCCACTTAACATGGTGCATAGTTAACTTTTTTTGGTCCCTTTTCATGTTTTAGTGATTCATTATCAGTGTAGATGATGACTTTTCTAAGAAAAAGATAATTTCATTGCACAGTGGGATCCTCACTAAATATTAATACATGCTTTGATATACTTGCTAAGATTCAACTTAATTTTTCATAAATTATGTAGCCACTATTTGAAAGTTGAAAGTTTCTTCTTTATCCTTAACAAATGTCCTAGAAGCACTTATTAATGGAATGTTTGTCAAGCAAAAAACAAAATTGCACACTAACAACTTAGACTTCCATTAAACATAAGCCCATTTCAAAGTAGCATGGACTCATTAAAATTTGCCACTTTCCATTAAGCACATTAAGAATACACTATGATAGCATTAGCTTTCCAATACATTACAAGACAACCAAAATAATGTAGTATAATATGTAAACAATAGTAAAGTATAAGTTTCTTATGCCATATTTGGTACATTGAATTCAACTCAAGATTTTTAAAAGTTTTAATTGTTTGTTATGTATAAGTACCACACTAAAATAACATTTCGATAGTATGCTATTATAATAACTTATGTTTAGTTTAACTAAACTTCCTATGCCATTATTGTTTTGCAATCATTGTCATCAAAACCACTAGAGCACCATTTGATATACTATAAAAAAATTTTGACTCCTTATGATAGGAATCAAGCTATTGGTCTTCTAACCTAAGCTTAAGCATGAGGGCTCGAGAACTTAGCGAGGCGCATTCTCCTTTCCCGACCCACACCTAAAGAATTCAAGCTGCTTCTACCCACTAACCTACTACCATTTCCTAATCGAGCTCCCCTGTGCCTATTAGTTGTCTTTGAATGCCAACTTAAGGAGTACTTAGTTAACAGCTTGGCTTACTCGTCCCCTAACTCAGCCAACCCTATTTCGAGCTGTGTGGAAAACATCCAAGCTGAATCCATCTTTGGAGAATTTGCAATTTAGCTCGGCTCAGCATCAATTAGCCTACTTATACTCCTTTGTTCGTTTCTATCAAAAGCTTGCCTTTAACTGTTGACCACATGTCTAAGCCTCTCGTGAAAGGAACTTGCTGCCTGAATTTGATATTTTTTTTATTTCTCTTTTATACCCTTTTACACTTCTTGTACTTTACTCATTTTGGATATTACCCTTTTTGTCTTTTCCATATTTATTAACTTATCTTAGAATTTTAGGTATAAATACCCATGTATTTTATAGCCGCAAAGATGATCTTGTCCTAAATCAATGAATATATAGAATTCTGTTTTATATAAGCTACTTGCTTACTTTGCTTTTACTTTAATCCTAACTCTTAAGCAAGAATAGATGGCAAGTGACCTCATTAAATTAGCTCATGCGTCATATCGAGCTAGTTTGTGAGTTTATAAAGTTTATTAGCGTGTCATATCTTTGGATTCATTCTTGGGTTTTGCTTGTTCTCACACATTTTACCTTTCATTTCAAGCTTTCTTTAAGCTTCAACCCATCCCCCAGATATAGCTATCCTCATCTGTCCTTAGCGAGGCGTATCATCTTAGCATCAAAGCAAAGGTTTGCAATAAGTAAACTATTGTCTTATTGTGTTACTACATTGTTGCATGACTATTATTTGTGTTTAAAGTGTGTTGAGTAGTGAAGTGGCTATTGAGGTTATGTTCGAATTAGCTGTAAGAGTTTAAGTAAGTAGTTAGAGTGGTGGTTTTGCTCCATTATGGTAGCTGTTGTGTAATACTTTATTTTACTCTGTTTCGAGCTACGGAAAACAAAGCAAGTAGTAACTAGATATTTTTGTGTTAGGTTCGATGAAGTTAATAGTGTTGTGAATTTCTAAAAGAAGGCATAGTTGAATTGTGGGTTTAGCTTCTATTTAGTTAGTGGGTTAATAGATTGGGAGTGGTTGTGTGTTATTTTTTAACAATATGAGTATTACTTATTGTTGAGAACACGAGATAACTCTAGTGTTAATGTTGGTATTGGAGACAACAATAGTGGGGTTATTCATTGTAGTTGACAAAACACCCTTAAAAGCTCCAATGAGCGATTTGATAAAATGGCTAACTTAATTACAGACTTGACCTCAGTTGTCCTTACATTGGCTTCTCGACTTGTTGAGGTCATTCAAAACACTCCTTAAGTTGCTTCTGAAGTTAGAGCTGTCTTACAAGATGCCTGCATTATGTGTTGATAATACCCAACTCAACAAGAATGAGGTAGAGGAGTAGGAGGACATGCGTGAAGAAGAATCGATCTAGGTGAAGTAGACGAAGGGGAAAGAGATGAGTATTATGAAGCAAAGGTTAAAGCTTATGCATGACAAACAACTAACCATATAAAACTCTAACTTTAGAGCTTCAATGGCTCTAGAAACACTAATGGGAAGAAAAAGTAGAGCAAGTTTTTTGAATAATATCAATATGAGGACTATGATAAGGTCCGAACTACTGCTAAAGAATTCTTAGGTTATGCTGTGATATGGTGTAGAAACTTTCGAGTGATAAGATGATGAGATGGGTGTAGAGAGGTTAGTACTTAACCCAAAATAAAGAGAGTCCTTAAAGCTAAATTGGTACTCAACACTTACTCATAAGATACTTTTGCTCAGCTTCAAGAACTAAGGCAAGGAAATCGCACTGTCGATGAGTATGTATGAAAGTTTCTGGTACTTATGATTAGATGCAAGGTTAAAGAGCCTTCAGTTTGAGCAGTATCCAGATTCTTAACTGGATTGAGGACAGATATTTAGGTTGTAGTGAGTTGTAATAGTTTGTCATTCTTGATGAAGTTATTAGGATTACTCAACAATTGGAGAGATAAAGGAGGAATAAGCTGATTCAACCTCTATTGAGCCGATAGTTCAAGGTAGTTAACCTGCCTATGTTGGTAACTGAGCTCAACACAATACTAAGCTTAATAAGAGGACTTTAGTCAAGTTCGAGCAAAAGAACCACATTGCTGACTAGGAGGTGCCGAAGAGGACTTATGAGAAAGGTCAAGGATTAGGACGGAGGATGAGTCGGATTAAGTGCTTTAAGCGTTAGGTTTTTAGTCACATGGCTACCCAGTGCCCCAACCAACATATTATAGTTATTAAAGGTGAATCCCTATCATTAAAGTAGATATTACTAACGAAGAACTTGAAGAGAAGCCTGAACTGGAAGAAGGAGCTAAGGTGCGTGGTGAAGAGCTTCTATTGAAGAAGGAGCAAAAAAACATATATGCTGATGACTTGGATAAGCTAAGATTAGTTATTTGACAATCCTTGAGAATTGAACCTTCTATTGAAGAAGAGCAATGAGAGTAAGCACTCATAGTAGATACTGAGAATTGTACTAATGTAACATTTATTAACCTGGCTTGAAATCTTAAGTTACCAACTTTGTTACATCCAAGGCCATATAAGCTACATGGATTAAATGAGAAGAGAGCACTATACATCACTGAGCAAGTCCTACTACTAGTCTCCATTTGAAACTATTTTGATGAGGTTCTCTATGATGTTCTTCCCATGTACGCATTGCATGTGTCTTTGGGCCGACCTTAGCTATTTTATTGGAAAGTCATACATGATGGGTTCAAGAATATATATGCATTTAAGAAAAAGATGAGAGGAAGATTACCTTAAACCCAATGACCCCGAGCCAAGTGAGCAAATTATAGGCCAAGTTAGCTCGAGGATCCAAAAATATTTTAGTACTAAGCCAATCCAAGCTTCAAGAAGCCACTAAATCTAATGTGTCAACTTATCTATTGGTTAGGAGACTATTGCGGTTGAAGGAGCAAGCAGTACTATCTAAGGAGGTTAGAGAGCTGCTGGATGAGTATGTTAACCTATTCCTTAGGCAATTCCTTGAATGATTGCCCCCTTTTTGAGGAATTGAGCATTGCATTGACTTAATACCTAGTGTTACCCAGCCAAATAAACCTACTTATTAGATGAATCTCGAGCAAGCTACTAAGCTCCAGGGTAAGTCAACAAACTGTTAGAGAAAGGATATATGAGAGAAAGTCTCAGGCCTTGTGTTGTACCTACATTACTTGTTCCAAAGAATGATGGTACTTAGCATATGCGTGTAGAAAGTAGAGCTGTAAACAAGATAATGATTAAGTGCAGACGTTCTATCCTTAGATTGGATGATATACTTGATGAATTGAAAGGAGCTAGAATCTTCAATAAGATCGACCTAAAGTCTGTTTATCATTAAATTCATATGAGGTAAGTAGATGAATGGAAGACTATCTTTAAGACTCGACATGGTCTATATGAATGGATGGTAATGCCTTATGTGTAAGCCTTGCAATTAGAAATTCAGAGTTGATACGGAAAATTTAATGCAATCAAGTAAGTTGTCCGATTGAGTTTAAATTTTACAATGAAGCTAGGAATATTAATAAAAATGATCTGATGATTTTAAATTTAGGAAAATAAATAATTAAATATTATAATATTGAATTATATCTATATTCTCTGTTATTTATCAGAAACATGTAAATTGAGTTTCAATAATTAATGAATCGATAGAGATAAATTATATACATACTAAAAATTATAAAATAACATAAATAATATTTAAGAGTTGTGCTATATATGTATTTACGTATAGGTAAAAATACCCAAAATTACATAAAAAACTTAAAATAAGCTAAAATAACACTAATTAATAAAGAAAAATTCATAAAAAATAAATAAAATCATGAAAAAATGAAGAAATGTCTAGAATTGAGGCGTGGCATGCTAGGGATAAGATTTAAAATTAACTGGTTAGATTTACCTAACTAGAAAGTGAAAAAGAAAAAGAGATAAGGACACTTAGCAACCCAAAAATCAAAAGAAAACTTTAAGCCCTTCTATAAAATTAGAAACCACCCACCACAATTTAGTTTAGTCGATTAGGAAGTCATGAAAACATATGAAGAGGAAAGAAGAGAAGAAAGAGTGATTTTAGAAAAATTAGCAAAATTAATATGTAATTAAGGCTTGTAAAGGAAACAGACATCCAACGATCACTTAAAACAAACAACCACCACCACCACTCCTTAGAACCACTGCCTAGAGTTGCCAATACCGAAGGGGCCACTACTGGTAGCTAGAAGCTAATAGAATAATAAGTCTTCATTTTCCTTTCGATTTTGTTTAATTTATTAAAAATATCAAATTAATGTAGAAAATTATGAAATTTAGTATTCTAAAGTATTTTTGTATGCAAAATTAGGGGAAAATGTTAATTTGACCCGGGATATACATTACTTAAAAAATCCCTAAACCCAAGCTGGTTTTCAATACTGATTTAAATAATCTTAATAATGTAGTTTTAACTTCAAAATTTTTGGGTATGCTATTTAGAGTGTTTATGATTATGGTATAAAGAATTTTTCTAAAAAATTAATTTTCTAAAATTTTACTTAATTTTTAGACCTTAAAATTATAGGTAAAGGAGTATATTTTAAGTCAGTTTTGTGATTTACAGTTAAGTTGGTATAAATACTGATTTAATATGTAATCAGATGTCTTGGGATGTTATTTGCTAATGCAGTATGATATTGGTGGTGTTTGAGTTGTTAGAAGTATGTATTGTGTATATTATGTGATGAAAATGTATATAGGATTAATGGGTGAAATTGGAAATCAAATAAATAGAAAAATATTAGGTCAAAATTGATAATATGATAATAATAATAATATAAAATAAATATGATATGGACTGAGTATTTAGGCAATTACATGGAAAATATAGGTTATTCTTGCATTGGGAGTAAATTCGGTAGTTAAATTAGGAAATGATGTATCATATCGATCAAATTCTAGTTAGGAGCTAATTGGAAATTTTAGACAACCAAGTGTAATGTGATTAATTTCATATATTGGTTTGAAGGGAATTCCTAAGGTTTACATAGAAAACCTGTAATTAGAATTGAATTAGAACCTAAATCAGAAACAAATTTAGAAACTGAATCATAAATTAACCTAAAATAAATCGATAATAAGTAATATATATAACTTGAATAATTGAGTAAAAACTATGATTTAAAAGCTTATAGATAATAAAGATATATATACAAAAGGAGTATTTATATTATAGGGATAAGCGGAGACGAGTTAATCCTATAGTAAGTTGAGTGAGCAAGTCAATGATCTCAGATAAATTAGGTTCAATACATCACTATACTTTAGAGTATTATATTAAAGTACTTAAAAGCGAAGGATTGTGTTGTTTGTGCTTGTAGGCAGTTGTTTGTGTACATGCTTGTGTATCTCTAACTATTTGGCTATATACTGATGCTTTGCTATGGTGATTATTATGAATGATGTGGAGTGAAATTGCTTGATCACCTTATATCGAATTTAACCATATTTGACCTAAAACCTTAATTAAACATGCATTGCAACCCTTTAGGAGATGGCTAGGATTCTTCAACTAAATATCGATACCTTCGAAAGGGATACTGATAACATATGGCCTATTCTCTATCCTTAGTCAAATTAAGTGATAAAAGAGGAAATCACAGTAAAGATAAGGGCAATGGTTCAAAGGATAATCATGGTGGGAGAGATGCCTCTATTACACAAACTTGGGTTTGGTTATAAGTTGTTGTATAAATGTTGAAACTCCTTAACCTAGATTAAAGAGAGTGAAATTTCTTTGATTTCACAATGGATCAGACCACATTGTATGATGACATTTACGTGATGCATTGCATTTAATAATTGTTTGAAGACCTTATTTATGTTTAATATGCATTTGTAAGTCTTTGTCTTGACTTAATAAGTTATTGGTTGCTCATATCCTTATAGATTTTCTTACAAGTACAAACTGAAATGTCGTACTATAATTATCTAGAGATTAGTTTCTTTTTAAAGTGCCTTGGGGGAGTGAGGATCAAATTGGCTTATCAATCGAGTCTTTTAGAATTTTTCTTGTTAACTCTTAGGTTTATGGGATGGTCATGTAGTATTTTACTTACTAGACTACTATGGTGTGTAAATATTTCCTATGATCCTAAGACAATATAGGTATATCTATGTAAATATGACTTAAAGTTTCTGACTCTATATATAAATTTTATCATTAATCTTAAACGAGTTGTTTACTTCAAAACGAGGAGTCATGGCTGCCTTGTGAAAATCGTATCTACAATAATGGCTCTAAGGTCAGTTACTATTATAGGTTAGTTTACACGATAGGATTATTGCAACTCTATTGCTTCGGAGCGTAATACTTTAGCTTATCAAATGTTCCGAGCACTTTCATAAGGTTGATGAATCATGTGTTGAGAGATTGAGAAGAACAAAGTTTTGTCAAGGCAAAGGAAAGGTTGACTTTCGTTATGCCCTGAAGTCTTAGAGTCGCAATAGTCTGATTATGTAAACCAACCTATAATAAGAACTGACCTCACAGTACTTATCGTAGATACAATTTACACAAGATATCGATTACTTCTCGCTTTGAAGTAATCAATTCATTTAAGAATTTAACTAAAATTTACACCAATGATTAAAACCTTAAGTCAATATATATAATTACATGTACGTTACTGTAGAATTCCCAAGTGATTCTACATCATATCATAACAGCTAATTAGTTTACATATTGTACATCAATTCTTCATCCTAAATATTCTAACAAAACCTTAAACAAAAACTTGATCATAGACTAGTTGATTCTTACTTCCCAGAGCTTCAAAAGAGAACTAACCTATGGATAGTTGTAACGCGATATAATTAATCAGAAGTCAGGACCTACAAAAGAATTTACATGGGTATGAGCAACTATAGCTCAGTAAGTTGAATTGAAGATTCATAAATGTATACAAACACAATCAAGGTTATCAAGCAATTATTTCACGAAATACAACAAACAAGTGCCATCATACAACGTAGTCCAGTCCCTTGTGAAATCAGAGTAATTTCACTTACTCTAATTCGAGTTGAGGAGTTTTTGTGTTATGTAATAGCTCACAACCAAACCTAAGTTTGTTCAATGGAGACACTACTCTTGCTAAGATTATCCTTCAAACAAATGCCCCCATCTTCACCGTGACCTCCTTTCTTGTCACTTAGTTTGGATAAAGATGAGAAAAAAACCAATTTACTATCTAGCGCTATATTTTTTGAAGGTGTTGGTGTTTGGTTGGAGAATCCTAATGATCCTTTACAAGGTTGCAATGCATGTCCTTTTAGGGTATTTAGATCGATTAGGATTATATTCGGTTTAGGGTGACAAGACAATTCCACACCACTCCAATCACAATAATCATCAAACATAACACATATTTCAGCACGAAATCAGATACACAAGCACATGCATAAGATTACTTACAATTGTAATCATACATAAACCTAAGTCTCCGAGTACTTTAAAATAGTACTCCAAAATACAATGAAATATTAAACCTAACTTACTTGGAATTTTGAGTTGCTCAACCACTTGCCGCAAGTTGACTCATCTCCGTATGTCCTATAATATAAATACGCTCTTTTTGAGTACTTATACTTGAATGATGTATATTTTAAGTTAGGATTTAACTTAATTCTCCTTATATACCTATCATTTACTAACGATTCATCTTACGTTAGTTCAAGGTTTGGTTTCCAAATCCAATTCCAGTTCAGGTTCTAATTCAATTTTAACTATAAGTAATCCTAAAATACATTTTGAACTCTAATGTAAAATTAATCACATTAAGCTCAAGTATCTTAATATCATACTAGGTCTTAATTCAATATTTAAACTTACTCGGTACACTTTAATCCTAATTAGTATATGAATTTACTCTAAATGTGAGAAAATTTTATATTTTTGATATAATTACCTAAAATTAATTTTTGTACCAGATTTAATATGTACTGACAATATTATTATATTATTCAATTTAACCTACTATTTTATATTTATTAAAATTCCAATTTCACTTATTACTAAATTACTCACATTTACTACATAATTCCTACATTAATTGCAATTAACACTCCAAATGCTAAGATTATGTTTTCACATTAGAGATTAACATCCTTAAATATCTAATTACCTTCTAAATTAGTAATTAATCATTTAATTACTTAATTAATCCAAAATTACTCATTTTTCTCATCATTTTAGGGCTAAAAAATTATTTAAAAATTTTAAAAATTAATTTTAAAAGAATGACTTCATAGCACTGTTCTATATTACTTAAGTATTCTATAGAAAAATTTTGAGCTTCAAACTACACTCTTAATCTTATTTATTTCTAATTCTAAATATACTAGGTTTTGTCCAATTTCTTAAAAACTCTATATTTACAGACGTAATTAAACTTAATTATTATTTTTCCCTAAATCTACATACAATAAAATATTAGCATAACAAAATTCATAATTTTCTAAGCAAAATTAATAATTTTAATAAATTTTGCAAAATTGGTTGAAAATTAGACTCACCTAACTCTTGGGTTTCCAGCCAACAGCAACGGCCTAGGATGTGTTGGCCGGTCTAAGTGCTCGGTTTGGAGTGGGGTCGTCATGGTGGTTTGTTCCCAGGTGGTGGTAATATGTGGGTTTAGTCTATTTGCTCTAATTGCATAGATTTGAGAAAAAAAAATTTCTGAAACACTAATTTCTTTCAATTTCTCGTGCTCCCCAATTTTCCTAATCTTCTAACTGTCCAAAGGGTCTTTTGAATTTTTTTGGCTATTTATAGGGTTATAAAGCAATTATGATGCATTAATTTGGACAAGATAAGACCCATATCTATTCCCATTTGCTTTTTTTGTTGCTTAATTCTAATTGGTTCTTTTTTTTCTTCTTCTTCCCTTAGCTACCACGACTTGATCTGGAGCATTCCTTATTTCCCTAATTTTTCTTTTATTTTTTTATAATTTTCTTTGATTATTTAGCAACTTTTTAACAAATTTTGGACAATTTAGATAATTTCGCGTATTTCTACCTCCACGTAAATACATATGAGATATAAGTAAACACTCTTAAATATTATTTAGGTCATTCTATGATTTTTAGTATACATATAATTTATCTCTAGCGATTCGTTAGTTATTGAAATGTATTTTTTCAATAAATAACAAGTAATATACTTAAAATTTGAAAATTTTATATTCTCTTATTTTATTACTTATTTTCTTAAATTCAAACTTACAGGGTTACTTTTAGGGATTACTTATCTCTAGCTTTCATTTGTAATTTAGGTTTAATAAGATCCTTTAGTCAATCGCCCTAAACTTCGTATACTAAAACTAATCTTACGGTTACAAGGTTTATATTTAAGGCTTACAACCTCTACACCCGTACTGGCTTTGCTTAACTTCGAGAAGGTGTTTGAACTTAAGTATGATGCACTGAGTGTTAGTATAGGAGCTATGTTAACATAAGAAGGTCGACCTGTTGCATATCATAGTGAAAAATTGAGATGAACCTAATTGAATTACTTTGTATATGACAAAGAACTTCTTGTACTGATCCAAGCTCTTTAAGTATAGCAACATGACCTTTTGCTAAGAGAGTTTGTCATTTATACTGATAATAAGTCCTTAAGATACCTCAACAATCAGACCAAGCTCTCAAAGAGGCAAGCCTAATGGGTTGAACTTTTGGAACGATTCAATTTTGTGATTAAGTATAAACAAGGAAAGATCAATGTAGTTGCTGATGCCCTATCAAAAAAGCTTATTCTTCTCACTAAGTTGTAGACCTAACTTTTAGGATTTACAAGCATCAAGGAGCAATATCCTCAATACCCTCATTTTGGTCCATATTTAGACGTTGTGGAGATGAGAGAACGGTGGATGAGTACCATGTAGGGGATGGATATCTACTCTAAGGTAGCAAGAGAAGCTCATTTTAGTGGGCTTTCTAGACATTTTAGACAAAGGAGGATGTACAAAATGTTGAATGTAAGGTTCTTTTGGCCTAAGATGAGGCACGGTGTACACCATGTGGTTGAAAGTTATACAACCTGCAGAAAGGCAAACTGTAGGCTGATTTAAGCATGAAATTTGTCCTCGATTTACCCCGAATTGCTTAAAGCAAAGACTCAATGATGGTTATCATAGGCAGGTTTAGTAAGATGGTGCACTTCGTGCCCTGTATAAAGACTGACGATACTTTGGCTATTGCTTTTCTCTTTTTGCAAGAGATTGTTCGTTTGCACAACGTGCTGAGGAGTGTGGTGTCAAATCGAGACCTAAAGTTCTTGTACCATTTCTAAAGAACCCTCTGGCGTCAGATGGGAACTAGACTACTTTTTAGCACTTTCTACCATTCCTAGACCAATGATCAGACAAAGGTCATCAACTGCGTCTTACGTTTACTGCTTCAAGCTACAGTAGGAAAGAACTTAATTGATTGGGATGTAGACCTGCTTGTGGTAAAATTTATTTATAGTAGAACAGTACAAGCCACCAATAGGCCTATACCATTTGAGGTCAGCAATGGTTTCAATCCCAAGCTTCCTCTTAATCACACCTAGATGCCATCTTTCAACCAAGAAGACGAAGAAGTAAGAGCTAAAGCTTAGTCCTTCCAATAAATCTATTGAAAAGTTTCTCAACAAATCAGCTAAGCTACCAAGAAAATGGAGGAAAAGGGAAAAGGAAGAAAGGTGAAGCAATTTCAACTTGGCAATTTGGTCATGTTGCACCTGAGCAAAGAGAGATTTTCTAACGAGATGAAGAACAAATTGTTTGACCAAGTTAAAGGACCATTCAAAATACTTAAGAAGATCAATAGTAATGCCTATCGAGTAGAACTGCCCAAAGACTTTGGAGTGTCTGACATGCTTAACATTGCCAACCTCAGCCCGTACTAACTAGATAAAGCACAATAGGAAGAGTAATTGGATTTGATGCCAAATCCAAATTAACTAAGAAGGAATGATATGAATTAGGTTATGGGTCCTCTGAACGAAGCCCGAACATATAGGCTTTAGATCATAGTGAGGCACATTCTCCTTCTCAACCCACACTTAAAGAATTCAAGTTGCTTTTACCCACCGACTGACTACAATTTTTGAACTAAGCTCTCTCGTGCCTATCAATTGTCTCTAAATGTCGACTTGAGGAGTACTCAATTGATAGTTCGTCTTACTCGGCCCCTAGCTTGGCCTATTCCGAGCTGCCTATAAAACATCTAAGCTAAATTTACCTTAGGAGAATATGTAGCTTAGCTTGGCATCAATTAGCTTGACTGTACTCCTCTATCCATTTTTATCAAAAGCCTACCTTTAATTGTCAACCATGTATCCAAAGCCTCTCGTGAATGGAACTTGTTGCCCGAATATGATACTTTTCTTATTTCTCTTTTATACCCTTTTACACTCTTTTTATTTTACTCATTTTGGACATTACCCCTTTTATCTTTTCCATGTTTAGTAGGTTTTCCTAGATTCTCGAGTATAAATACTCATGTATTTTATAGCTGCAAGATGATCTTATCCTAAATCAACAAATATACAAAATTCCCTTTTGTGTGAGCTACTTGCTTACTTTAAATTTACTCTTATCATAACTTGTAAGTAAGGTTAAGTGACAAGCGACCTCATTAAATTAGCTCATGCATCATACCGAACTAATTCGTGAGTCCGTAAAGTTTGTTAGTGTGTCGTATCCTTGGATTCATTTGTGTATTTTGCTTGTTCTTGCGCATTTCATCCTTCATTTCAAGCTTTGACCCATCTCCCAGATACGATCATCCCGATTCGTCCTTAGAGTGGCGTATCACCTTACTACTTGCATAAATTGATCCATTGATAGTAGCAAGGGTGATGACGAGGTGATGGCTATGTGAGGGCCATAATAGTCATAGATGGTATAGTGTAGTGAAAGTATTAATAATGTGATGATTGTAACACTTGTAGAGGTAATGGTGGTGGTGAACTGTATTGATAGTGATGGTGCAACAATGTGATGGTAGTGGAGGCATATGAGGTTTTTAAGATGGTAAAAATGATGGATGTAATGTAATGATGGTAGTAAATAATGATGGTAATAATGTAATGATGATGGTGGTAGCTTAATGCTCGTGTTGCATTAATGGTGGTGGTAACAACCATAGAGGCAGTAGAGCTAGTTTTGGTAGTGGTTATGATGACGATGGTAAGGTCAAAATAACGATACCTAAAAGACAGTGATAATGATTATAATAGTAGTAGTAGCAGCAGCAACAGCAGCAGTAGAGAGATGGTGTTGAAGTGGTGATTAAAAGAAGTATTAATTCGAGATTTTTGTTAATAGGTTTTATTTTATGGTCTCCTAAGATTTTTGTGTAGCCAAATTTAAGAGACAAAAATCTTGACATTTGTCCAATGGTAAGGCAAGTTTCACATAGTACAAAACTTATCACGTAAATCAACTATAGTCCTATTAGGTATTTTAAAAAGTTTCAAACTAAACGATACCTATTTATACATTTATGTCTTAGAGTAAGATGCAGGGAAAAATAAAAATAAAAAAAAAAAGAAAAGAAATAAAGGCAAGATTAATCCATGCCGGCAATGGGGCATTAAATTTTTCTTGTTTTGGGATACCTGGTTCAAACGGACTAAAGAATGAAGCCAAATTGTCATGCATGCAGGCAACCGCAGGCTTCAAAATGCAGCAAAACTTGAACTGGGTCAATATACACGAACATTCTTCTTATCACATGAAACGATTTTTTTTTTTTCTTTAAATAATTATTTGACCAATTTATTATATATCATGTATGTTAAGTATATACAAAAAATATGGCCGTCAGCATTGTTCATATCCCATGTGGTCAACTCCTTTACATAGCTCGTACGAAGATTTTTATATTTTTTAACAAATGCAACCGGTAAAAATCTGAATAAATTATGGAAGCACTAATGGCAGAAGAAAATGTGCATTATGATCATTTCAATATGTCAGGACTCCAACAGAATAATTAGATTATTATAATATATGCTTATAATATATCGTGGAAGTTAAACGGTTCCAAAATCATGGGAGGTAAATACACTGAGGCTCATGGCAAAATCATTTCTCTTTTGGTAACAAAAACATCGTTTATTCAAGTTGTCTAAATCACATTAATGGTGTCTGCAAACACTGAAAGCCTGAAGACATAGATTAACATGTCTCTGCCCTAATACGTATTACCATGGTTATGAAAAAATAAAACAGTGGACGCATACGAGGCAAAAGAAGGTGAGAAGAAGTCCGTTATTGCTTCTATTTTGAAGATTCTAAGGAAATTCATCCGCTCACAAACTCCCACACAGAGACCTAAAAACTCATGCAAAAAAGATTTTGAATCATAAGTTAATTGAGTCTATTCTTTGACACAATAAATGACCCATTATATCTAGTTGTAAGACCCAACCTAAAACACGAATCAAAGTGTAGGGGAGTAAATAAATCTAGCCTGATTTGCAAATTATTCAAATCTAACTTCAATGTCATTCGAATTCGATTCGGTGATAATCGAGTTGAACTCGAACTTTAAAATACTAAGCACATCAAATTTGCAAACCTAATCAAGTTTTGTATAATTTTTAATATATTTAAATATAAGTGAATCTAATATTAGTTAGGAAAAATTTATAGAATGTTCAGAATTTAATCGAGTTAATTCAGTTCAACTCGACCTTAAGCCCGATTTTCTATCTATTCGACTCGATTCGATTACATCTCTAGTCAAGTGTAAGATAAATGTCTTAGTAAATCAATTTTCAAACCATGCAACAATTCTCTATAACTGCAACAGAATTCAAACTAATATCTTCTCTTTTGCATTAGGTTTTACAAATTTTCAAATACAACACTAATTATAAAATAACTTAGGACTAAAGGCAAACGACCTTGAGATTAGGTGTGTAAATAAGATAATTTTACTTCCAAACTACACTTTATTTTGGTTTAATATTTATTTGAGTTCGATTTAGCAATAGTTTAAGTTGCTTGAATAATTTATTTAATTGAGCTTGGTTTTACGATGTTTATCTCAACTAGCTTATGTTCGTAATCAAGTTTGAGCCAAGCTTATAAGTTAGTCTAGTTTGAATCAGTTTTGGATATCGATATTATTCTAATTAGAATAATAATATTTTTGGATAATTAAGTAGAAACAAGTATAATCAAGTCAAGTTCGAGCTAATTAAGTATTACTTTAAATCAAGCTTCAAATCAAAATTATAAGTTTGATCAGATTTTATCTAGTTTAAGCTCGTAATTAACATTGTATTATCGTGACTTTGACTCGATGTATAGCATCATTTGGGATTTGACATGTCCTCATGCACAAACACCCATGAAGGATTGGCAAAAGAAACTCCCCTAGCTTGCATTAAGGACTGCCCCAATTCGTTGTAGAAGTATCCTTAGCAAAAGGTCAATAGCTTCTATGGCCTCCCTAATGGCAATATGCTTAAAGAAGCAAAAGGTTAATGAAAGTTCACCCATCAACTCGACAAATAAACAAGGATTTCTTGACAATAAGAGAATGCATTATACAATTTCATTAGAAATATGTGACATACATTTAATATTGTGTAGTCTATTTGTATCACATCAACACAATGAAAGACGTAATTTGACACCGCTTGCTTATCAAATGCTCTCAAGGCACTTATTTTTAAAAAAAAAAAAAAAAGAAAGGAAAAGAACTTAATTATAAAAAGTAGACACAGTTTTGCAATCCCATTAGGTACGTTAGTGGAATGCATTCTATGAACCGAAAAGTCTAACAAAACTTTTTTCTATATAAAATATGCAATAGGAGGGAAAAGTTGTTTCCTTCCATATGCAATTGATCTAGATAATGCGGGTGCAAGACCAGTTCATTTCTTTGTGGAGACATATCAATCATTTAAGTTAATCATCGTCATTGTCTTCGGGATATCATCTGGAAAAAATATTAAGGCAACTTTTTCACTGGCAAGTGGTAGAATAATAATACAGAGAACCAAAAAAAAAAAAAAAAAAAAAAAAACAAGTTGCTTAATTTTCCCTACAACAACATCAAATACAAAGTTAGAATCTAGTTAAATCCTAGGTAATATACACTAGCAATACGTGTGCCTCAAAATAATAAAAATGTTTTGATATATTTATTTAATGTAAAATTGCAATTATAAGAAAACAACGACTACCCTCCATCACGCCGTCTATACATTCCATATATATATATATATATGTATGTATGTATGTGTGTATATATATACACTTTATAGAGCGGAGTTCAACAATCGATTTTCATTTAACAATATGCATATATTGTATGGGGGAGATTTGAAGCAAACCTAAGCAGCAAGGCGTGATGATATGTATATTATTTAAGATAAAATATATTTTGTCGCAAAAACTTGGAAGGTATCCGATTCCGGCATATTCCGAAGTTGAAATTTTGTTATGCTAACCTTAAAACTTACGGGAAATACATCATAGGATATAATCCATTTAAAAGAGGTGGACATTTTGGGAAGTCAGACTCTGACATTTTGCCTGGGGGTTGACAAATCTCAAAATGTCAACTCCCCAAGTTGCAATTATTTAAAAATTTTCCTTTAAAAAGTCCACGGATTAAAAATCTCAAATGTGTTGTATTTGAAGATCAGCACAACCAATCAACGTTCACGTGCATGTCTCGCGGCTTGTTGGCTTAGTGCATGCTTTAGTATTCTTTCAATTATTTCTTGTCTCCATAGTTGTACATAATACGTCTTTTTGTGCGGGAAATATTATGAAAATGCTAGTAGGTAATCGAGGGAGAATATTATTTCTTCGTAGACATCTTTTTCATGTTTGTTATAACCAGGTTCTAATTTTAAAAATGTCAGATACTATAATAACAATCTCTAAGAATTATGGTAACCAGTTACTTTTAGACGTAGATAGTGATGGGGATATAAATATATAGTGGACAATGGTTAAGATGGCGTATTACTCTAGTTACAACAATAGAAGTATAGAACATTAGAAAAACGCTTTATGATTGTAATACAACAAGTTCAAAGATCAAACAATAATCCTAAAGATACAAAGTTAATTATCCATGTTATCATATAAATATTAGATTATAATAAATATTAGGAAAACTCACAAGCATGATTCACATCAAGCTCTCGACCCCAACGCGAATGTCATTCGTTAGCGGAGAATAATAGATTGGTAAACCACTTAGCAATACGGTCCATTGAAAGTACAACATATATGACAGATAAAACAATATAAAGACCGCATGATCTCACTCATCTTATGTATCATATTTTTAATAGAGGATGTTATTAAAAATGGATAAACTGGTTGTCTACCTCTATTTTTTCCGTTTGTAGAAGTGTTACTTATGGTCGCAATAGCATTGTTTTCAGCAAAGTTTAGAGTCATCAACATGAGCCATATAAAAAGGTTAAGTTGATGTTGGTCTAAATGGTTTGTTATTGGTATAGCTTATGGGTCGAATTTATGGTTTAAGATGGTGGCTATGAGCTTGTAACTATAACTCAATTTCAATTCGATTCTTCTTCTTCTTCTCTCTCTCTCTTTTTTATTTTTTCTCGGACCAATTATATTATCTATTATAATATGTGGGGAGGAAAAATCAAATGTTGGAAGCCCTTATTCATCTTGTGTAATTACAAAGAGCTTTGACTGATTAATTAGAAGATATCATTCTATTGACGAGCAACTTTACACAGTAAAAAGTAATACAAAGAAGTTATCTCATCATTATTAAGGTGGGATGTAAGTGTAATTTTCTAAAAAAAAAAAAAAAAAGAAATTATCCATTTATTTTGCCGTGATAGTTATTCCATTATTGCCTTTTTGCTCATGGAAGAGCCATCACGGTATTCAATTGTATTTTAGACCCGCAAATACAATTCCATAAGGAATTTCTAATAAAAAAATTATTGAAGAGCCATTCATTCTATTTTTTCCCTTAAATACCCTCATTAAAGTCAAAATAAAAAAAAATGACAATTTTGTTATAGTTTTATTCTATTTTTCAGTAATAACTATTATATTATAGTCTCATCTCATTTAATGAAGTAAACGGGCTTTAAAATGCTTGTACCTAATTACATTAGGTATCATTTAATTGAAGTAATTTCATGGTATCAGATTGGATTAAACTTTTTATCCTTTGATATTTGGCTTCATAATTAATTATGGTATCGAACAAAAGAGGTCCAAGAGTATTGGATAAAAACCCAAAAATCAGAACTATATATTGGATGATACAAAAATCCATTTCAACATAATACAAAATAAATATATCTTAAAATTCTAAAAATAACCTTACACTAAATTTTCAAATTACAATATTAAACTTTATTATAATTTATATTGTGAGCAGTCAAATTTTTTATTTTTTATAATTTTTCAATCACGAAAATTTATATACAGTATTGTACACACCAAACATGATACAATAAAGTTATACTATCTTATATTCTTTATATTATGCCATCTACAATACCATTGATAATTCACTTAAAAGCAAGATAAGATCAAAAAGTGATATACTTATATACTCAATTAATTATGTTCTTACTGCGTTTAAGAAATATAAGCTAAACAAGAACTCTCAAACAACTATTATATGTCCATATACCTGTTTTGGGCTATATACATTAACTTTGAGTTAATTATATCCTAAATCTACTGGGCTAGATAGTGCGCATCACACACACACACACACATATACACAAACAAACTACATTGCAAAGAATAATGAATCTATGGCCTACGAGCTGACAAACATCTATATATCCATTTTATGAAATGAAAGGAAACCAAAATATACATTACAATTAGGTCTCTAGCTAAATCGTTTTATTATATGAAAGACATCAAAGTCTGTTAATTAACATTTGCATCAAGAAAATCAGGTTTGTCGCGATACGTTAAAACGAAGGGGTTTACATATTAGTTTTTACAAAAAGAAAAGAAAATAAAATTAAGTTTATGAAAATGTAGAAAGTTTCTTAATTTTATCAAGGATATCCGTTAATATTTTACTTACAACAAATCCTTTGTTATTGGTAGGATACATCTAAAAAGATATGTCGAAGATTACAAGAATTATTTACGATATATTAGGCTCTCAAGATCTGATTATAGATTATTAGAACAAAAGGGGAACGAAACATTTGATGAATACTAACTGGCTCATACGTTTTCTGTTTTTTTTTTTTTTTATTCCAACTATATCACACATTAAAAATTGAGAATTGAGAGGGATTCTTTAGGGAAAGATTGATATTTATGTCATTTAACTATATTTAACTATGATAACTATAAGAGCTTATACTCATATAATTGAGAAAATTCAGAAAATAATCAATACCAAAGATATAAAAGATGGAAGTTAAAACATAGGTTTTCGTTTATTTATTTATTTATTTTTTCATTGTAAGCACTTACATTAGTTGTTAATAATACACGTCACACAAAGTACATGTTGCTTTCCCCTGATCATCATACCTTTGCTACTTCGGATGACACATTCAACGCTTCATTTGCAAAATTGAAAATCACTAGGAGCAGCTAAGTTCCCTAGGGTCAGCCTCAGCCACAGCCACGGCCACAGCTACAGCCATCCCAACTTATAAATTAAGAAGAAAAAGACAAAACAAAGGGGTAAAAAAAAAAAAAGAAAGAAATCTTCCCGTACTGTACAGCCAAAGACAAAATTTGACTTGAGAAACAACAAAAGATATAGAAAAAATATATTAGGGGGTGGGCAAGGAAGAAGAAGGATAAGAAAAGACAAATTGATTAAAAAGGTGTATTATCAGCTTCATCAGAAATATTTAAAGAATAATCCTCCTTGATTTCAGCTTTATTATAATTGTTGTTATTATAATTATGATGGTTGTTGTTGTTGTTGTCGTGGTTGTTGTCGTCGTCGTCGTTGTTGTTAAGTGGCTTCTCTTCCTCAACCTCAACGACAACACTACCTGCTTTGGTCAGCTCTTGAGCTCTTCTTGCTTGGTGCTCCCAATCAGTCCTTGATAACACCACCAACATTGTCACAAGGCATGACCCTTGCGCAGCCACCAATCCTAGCCACAGCCCTTCAAAGTCAAACCCCATGAAGAACGCCAATCCGACGGCGACAGGTGTCCCGACCAGGTAAAAGCATCCTAGGTTTATGTTGGCTCCAACCTTAGGCCTAGCCGTGCCTCTAAGCACCCCACACCCTGTGGTCTGTGGACAATTCCCGATTTCACATAAACCGATGATTGGCAAGACCATGGATGTCAGTGCTATTATCTCCGAATCCTGGGTGAATAGGCTAGCCCATACGTTTCTTACCATGACCGCGAAAAATAGAGCCGATAGACCCAACCCAAAGCTACATCCAAGGCCCACTATGGCCGCGAGCCTGGCCTTGGATGGCTGGTTCGCCCCGAGTTCGTTCCCCACGCGGGTGGACACGCTAAAGCTTAGGGAGGATGGGAAAATGTAAATCAAAGAAGTGGTTTGGATCAAAATCCCCATAGAGGCAACGGTTGCTCTGGGGTTTGCTAATAATCCGCATAGCAAGATCATGATCTCGTACCACCACCACTCGAGGCAGACCGAAATGCAGCTCGGAATCGCCAAGTTCAAGAGCGACTTCCATTCCTTGAAGCAATCCATGGATAGTCCACCCCATGTTTTCTTGTGGACCCCGGAGAATATAATGTAAACAATTAGGGATGCTACGAGGTTGAAATTTGTCCAAACCCCACTTAGCGCCACCCCTTTGATGCCCAAATTAAGGTATGTTACCAAGAAATAATTGATCGGTACGTGTGCCACTATCGACAGAGTTGCACAAAATGTAACAGGCAGAGTGATGGATTGAGTCCGAAGGTAAATACGTAAAGGGTGGAGTAGAGATTGAGCGAAAAGGTCTGGAATCGAATATAGGAGATAAGATTGTGCTTCGGTGGCTATATCTTCATCTTGGCCACATGAGATTAGGATGGTTTTCATGTTGAGCCAAAGGAATGATATGGGCAATGAGGTGAAAATCAGCAAAAGGATCGTCCTCTGGAGGGATAAGCCTAGGAGGGTGTGCTTTTTAGCTCCGAAGGCTTGACCACAGATTGGTTCCATCCCCATGGCTAGGCCAGAGAGGATGGAATACCCGGTTATGTTAGCGAAACCGACCGCTAGGGAGCCACCGGCTAACGCGAGCTCACCAAGGTGGCCGAGGAATAGCATGGAGATCATGGACCGTGAGTAGAGCAAGAGGCCGGTTAGTATCATGGGGAGGGCTATTGTGGTTGTGGATTTGAATTCCTTAGTGGCTGTTGTGAGTGAGAGGTGGGGCGTGTCATTTTGCTCGTTGTCACAATAACATGCTGCTGCTGCTGTTGTTGTTGTTGTTGTTGTTGTTGTATTTGGTGGTGTTGATGGTGATGTGAGCAATGGGGAGTGAATTTCAGGCTGCTCCTTGTCATTTATAGGCACAACAACGTAAGGATAGTTTTTTCCCTCACATTTGCAAAACATAGGATTGTCGTCAGTCAGTTGACACATTGTGAATGTTTGTATAATTGCAACTTCTTCAGAGAGAGAGGGAAAGGGATAGATTAAGGAGAGGGAGTGGGAGTGGCAGAGGAAGGCGTTTATGTGTGATGAGGGGTCTCTTAAGACTAAGAATACAGGGCTATTTATAGGAATGTTCTGCTGACCGTATCTCCATCACACTCAATTCTGTTCCATTCATCCAATCTCAAACTCTATTTTTTGCCCCCTTTTTCATTTATATATAATAACAATTTATAATTAATAGAGATACGAACGAAAATGATCAACGAACACCATGGTATTTAAAAGTTTAAGTTATGTTTTGATATTGTTTTGCCGGATACACAATAAACCTGAATATTAAGGAAATAAAGGTTAAAAATAAAAAATAAAAACAAAAGAGAGAATGTCTATTACTGCAATCTTGTGGAAATTAATTTAATGATTATAAAATATAGTGCCCAAGTTCACTTGATGATACCAATTATTTTTCCAACATCTATAACATGGAAACCATAAAAATATCAAAATTAGTATATGAGTGATAGTTGGGTAATCATTACATATACGGAAAACAAAAATAATATTGAATCTTAAAGATGGGGACATATTGACATGATATTTGCTTTCTCAGTGCAAGCATAAACATATAGCTATTAAGTGGATATATTGACCGATAAAAACAAGATCGTGGTAATGGATGTTCAGCAAATTTTATTTAAAAAAAATATGGAAAACCTCCAAAACACTCAATAACATTTTACTTCACTACCAGGCACACCTAAACCCAATCACTAGGTTGAATCGGCCTAGAATCACTAGTTTATGAGTTGGGTTGAACCATGACTGGTCAAGTTGGTCACAATTTCGAACTGGTTCAGTACGTCTAACGGTTTAAAGACTAGTTCGTTGATCCTTGAATTGGCTCTTTTTTTATTTTAATATTTATATTTATAATTTCTACTTTTTATTAATTTAATTAATTATTAATTTTAATAATTTCTATTTTTTCATTAATTTTCAAGTCGATTTTCTTTGAAATAATAAATTTTAATATCGCATATACGATTAACTAATATTTCCGATTAAAATTTTACTCTGTTTCAAAATAATAGATTTATCTAGCATAAAATTAATACTAGTATAATATTAAAATAATAAGTAACGTGAAGTAAAGCGAAAAAAGTTACAACAGATAAATAATTTTCTTTGTGTGAACTACAGTAAAGAAATAAAACATAATACAACTATTAATTATAAATCATTGTAGAGAAATAAAATTATCTCTTTCTTTTTTTTTATTAATTTTTTTTTTAAAGAAAGAAAAAAAAATTTACATTTGGCAAAATAAAATAAAAAAAAAAAGATCGAACAGGCTAATTCAATGATAGGTCGACTTGTTAGTTAGATGGCCCGTCGATTTAGCAAGCCTAGATGGCCGAACCACCTAAGC
The DNA here is from genome assembly GCA_024138015.1 of Lumnitzera littorea. Classification (NCBI taxonomy): domain Eukaryota; kingdom Viridiplantae; phylum Streptophyta; class Magnoliopsida; order Myrtales; family Combretaceae; genus Lumnitzera; species Lumnitzera littorea. Next base: position 3,015,915 of record JAMXBB010000002.1, on the reverse strand, counting down.
TTTTGAGGTCGGTAATTCAAAAGCCAATTTAAACCCATCTTAAATCGAACCGAGTCAATTTACAATTTAAAATCGGCCTAATATCTGGTGTGGGCACACCATCAAAGATTTGAAGACTTGAAGATTGATGTGGACCCACTATAGGAGGAGTCTAAAGTCAGGGGCAGGGATGTAAGCTGTCGCTTTACGATGGACGGCTTCTCATGAATAGAGACATCGTCTAAACAAAAGGAAGTAATGGTCGGTCCGAGGAAGCAGACGTGTAGTGACCGGCCTCTCTTCACCCCTCCCGGCCGCAATTTCACAAACCAGACCTGGATCCACTTACTGTTTGCAAATAACCAACATGTTTCTGTTAGTAAGTTTCGTGCTTATAAGATAAATGTCTTGATTGAATTTTAGTATTAATAGGAGACTTAGACGGCTTCGAAAATACATGGAGAGATCAACTGACCTTTACACAACTACAGAAGACTTCTACAGTAGCTTAAAAAATATTGAATGTTAAGAAGTTCTTGTAGTGTACTGTGAGATTCATATGGCCCCAACTGCCATTGAATTAGTCAAATGGACACAGGGCATTGTTTAATGAAAGTATGAAACGGTAAGGATGAAGGTCAAAATACATAAAATTAGTACCTGATAGATACCCATTAAGCGATGAATCTTGCAATGTCTAAGGAAAATCCTTTCCATCACTTTTAAGACATGCTAACCATTATAAAGTCTTGACATTAGCTCATATTTTCATTAAAAACATAACAAACTTCTAATCAAATAATAATAGAATGAGGGGTGCTCCTAGACTCGTGTTCTTCATCAATCCTCATGAGTTGTGTAAATGAATTGTACCCATTGATCCATTTAATCCACTAATAATAAAAAGATAAAGTTAATTTCTTCTACTTGTTTAATAAACGAGATCAGTGGATCGAATGATCATCAGTCCGGTCGACTAATGCATCAAAACTTAATTTTTTCAATGAATTTAAGCGAGCTAGTCCATGTGCCAACCACTTAACCTAATAATCCCATTAAACGCAAGCCATAAACTCATATTTCATAATTGGCTGAAAAATAATTTCACAATTAATTTTTTTTTTTAAATAAACATTTAATTACTTGTTACATTGAATTATATGAAATCTTTTTTTTTTATATTTGTAATTTTCACCTTATGTACTTGTATTATGTTCAATTATAACCTAAATTTTTACAACTTTTAGCTTTGCATACCTGTATTATCATCGTTTACATAATTGGGCATATTTGCATTGTTCACTTTGCAAACTTGTGTAATATATTACCTTTTTCCATTATATAAAGCATAATTAAAAAAAAAATTATTAGACATATAAGCAAAGTGAAAAGACGGAAAACTTAGATCACGTAATTGAGAAACTTAAATAACACACTTAGGCAAACCCGGTTAGCATATTGACCAATTTGACCTACTAATACCTTTAATAGGTTGGCTTGTTGAGTTAGGATTTTATTACTTCTCTACATAGCCAAATAGAAATAGTATAGCCTAACCTCAAGGTTGCCCCCTTTTCTATAATGTGCCTATATGTGAATCGAGTATAACATGACATATGAAGTAATTTTTAAGATAAATAGTTACCAAAAGAATAGTGTCTTTGGTTTTTTATAGACAAGAGTAGGGAGCTCCTTGGAGAAGCATTGAAAGAGGGCAAGCTCGTTTGATCATGTATGGGGTTGAGTTAAAAAATATTGTCTTGTTAATTAAATGAATTAAGATGGATAAACCCTTGAGAGTTCATCTCATTGTAGGTCTCTGGCCTAACTCATAGTGTAGCTTTGATGTCGGCCTACATAGGACGAGGATTATTTATAAATTAACAATATAGTTATGACTATGTCCACTACCTTGATCTTCTAGATTATGAAATTGTGGTATTGTATTTAATATTAGAAGCCAAGTTCTTCAAAGTAGAGAAAGTCATTTATCTTGAAATTTAGGATCACAATTTTTGTTTTTTTTTTACTAAAAACTATTAACAAGTATCTTGAGCACTTGTTAATAGTTAAACAAAAAAGTTTTTTATATGTTATATTTTCATAAATTATGTGATTGTTCTTGAAAAAACGTAATGTTCTTCCTTAAGCTTAGTTATTAGTATCTTTAACTTTTTAGTGATATTTGTCAAAAGAAACCTTTAAAATCATGGATAAATTCCAATTGGTAGACCAAATATGGAATATGAGAGAGGTTGCAAATCTTATCTGATAATACTTGAATGATTAATCTAGATATATAAGAGATTAAGAGTTAAGAGGATAAATCAAATTTAACTGAGAGTTAAACCAGAGTTAAACCAAATTAGTTTCATAATCGGATTAGGTCAAATTAGGTTTAATAGTATTGAGTCAACCCGGATTTAACAAGACAAATATTATCTCTCACATGGGAATTTGAGAATTAATTATGCCAAAGAAAAAACAAGAGGAAGAAGAAGAGGGACAAGCACACTTGGGCAACAAAAGTGCAAAGTGCCAAAGTAAGTGTGGGTTCAAGGATGGCAGAATGGTTGCTCAAAAGGACAGAAGAAGACACACATTTGATACAAGTATATTATCCCAGAAAAAATCTCCTGTCAGTAAATTGTGGGGAAGATAAATTTGGTTTCTTCTCCTTAGGGAACAAACAAATCCAATTCAGACTCAAACGGTGCTGGCGGGGAACTTCGCACCGCAAATTGTCGAGTAAAGTGAACGGCACAAAGTGGTTCCACGCCAACACTGAGTGGGGGTTAGTGTTCATGGTCACTGAAGCACTCTCTTGAGTCTAAGTCTCCCCCTCTTTATGACATTTGAAATAGATACAAAAAAGCCCATCATAAGGGCAGGCATAGGCAGCACCCTTTTGACCATTTTTGCATATGGCCAATCTGTTGTCGTTAAAACGTGAGAAAAATTGCATATTTGGAATCGTCTTTGTATGTTTTATATTGTTCTTCTCCATTATTATTCCATGTTACTGCATGCCTTGCTTGACTCAAGGATTCAACTTAGTTGACAGTGCTTGCTTTCTTTTTTACTTTTTCTAGTTCGTTAGCTTTACGTGTGAAAAAGGGTTGAAACACTATTCATTCCACATGAGAAATGAAATTTTGTTAAATATATTGGGAATTTTCTTTGTCTTTTGTGTTTTACCTCTATAGTAATTTATATAATCCATATACAAATAGATGTATATATAGAAATTGTTCTCCATTAATTTCACTTGTAAATTTCCTAAATTACGTTATGTGATTATATATAAGTGTTTATATAATTATGAAACTTATCTTCCAAAAGAAGTATAGGTTTACACAAACCTAATCACAATCCAATTTTGAATCGAGAATCGACACACAATCACCAAGTTAATCTTCGGACCAGGAACCAAACCATGCCCATGGTTTTGAATTAGGATTACAAATGAATCGAGCTTCGGACTAAGAGCTAGACCATGCCCATAGTTCTGAATTAGGATTACAAATGAATCGAGTTGACTTACAAGCAACTTGATTCTAGCTTAATTAATAAACGAGTTAAACTTAAAATTAAGATGAAACTTGTTTATCTAAACGAGCTGAGTTTAAGCTTCAGTTTAAGATTATAAATTTGCTCCGACTTATTTTGGTTTAGTAGTAAGTTTATAAATTTTATATATTATTAAAATCTAAACTTTAGAATGGTCGAAAAGATTTTAGAGTGGACCGGGTGGCATTGTAACGGATTCTAAACTTTTCATCCAAGTAAACTGAAACAACTAGACGTTTTTTCCGTCCGAGCTTTTCCGAATTCTTTGGTAAATTCACGTGGTTGTTCCTCTTCCTTTTTTGGGTTTATATTAGGTGCTTTCAGAGTTTCAAATTTAACTTTAAGACAACTTCAAAGACAATAACAAAAGACCTACCTTTCGGTGTAATCTTTTGGACGCAGGGGGGTGAAGATCTGGAAAGTATCCAAAATGACATCAACTACGACCAAGAAGAGCCATTTCATTGCATGCTAAATGTGAGGAAAACCCAAGAAGAGATAATTTTGATCGAATTTGATGGTAAAAACCAAGACACCTCCGAGGATATATCCACGTTGATTACTGACAAATGTAAGAGCACAGTGCATTTAATTGTCAGTGGTGTCATGAGCTGTCGTTCAATTAGTTTCTACTTCCCAATCTGATTAACTGAGGAATTATATAAAGGAAAAAAGGTTAAAAACAAGATAATGCCAAACGGCTTGCTAGGAGATTGGACCACGATTTCACTAATGGACGTACAAAATACAACTGCCACTTTTTCTAGTTATTTTATGTGAATCCAATCATAATGAAAGCGATTAATCGAGAGTTATTCATTCCTAGGGGGCACAGGAAAAAAAAAAAGATTTATTCATTCAAATTAATTATTTAAGGATACAAGCTAGTTCGATTGATTTACGTGTTCAACTCAGCATTTATTTAAATTCAATTCAAAAGTACAAGCAACTTAAGTAGTTTACAAATTGAAGTAAAGGATTTGAGCCGAATATCAATATTAGTCTAATATTGAAATAAAATTTCAACATCAACATTACTTTGAGAAACCATAGTACACTCCCAAATACTTTCTTGATATGGTTTAGCTCCTCTATCTTTTAAATGAGTCCTCTAAGTCTTTGAAAAACATATTTAGAACTTATTTGACTATTATTTCCTTGGAAAAAAAAAATTAATTTAGAAACAATAAAGCACTTTTTCATTATTTTTAATGAGTGAAATGATCATTTAGAGGATCTATAAATAATTTTTTTAAGATTTGGTAATCTAAATGCCTAATCTAAAAGAAACGTGAATTAACTACAAAAGGAAAATATAAGGGGTAAATCTATTTCCTTTTAAACACTCATTGGTTTGTAAGTGATTTTACCTTTAATTATGCTGTTGTATTAAAGGCATTACAAATATTGAATGCACAAGTTATCCAAAATCAAAATCTAATATCATAAAATATTTATGATATATCTACAATCATAAAGTACAATATGTGACTTTTGTAATTATGTCGTTGGAGGAAAGATGCCATTTTGTAAAGTTTGATAATTAATTAATCATGTCCCCCTTTTATTTGTCATCATAGTCAAATCTTTTAACGTTTCTTACTCCCCAGTCCAGCAGAAACTTACTTTTCTTCCTTTTTGCCCATTTTCTAAAGTTAAAATGCTAAATATTTTGTGTTTTCAAATTTAAACACCAAATTCCAAAACGAAAAAGTTAAGATATCAAATAATGATATATCAAATTTTACTCTTCATAAAGTCCTCGTAACCATATTATGCTATCCTTTGGTTACTATAACTTCATGGCATCAAAGTACAAAAAAGTTTTTTCATCCTCTGTTTGGTTTACATTATGGGCTATGCCACCGGACAAAAAGGGTTTTAAAGCGCTAAAAGTTAAAAAAATTGTATTATATATTTGATAATACAAAAATTTATTTTACATGGTACAAAATAAAAATCTTTAAAATTTGAAAAATAACCCCACACCAAATTCTCTAAACACAATATTAAACTTTATTTTAATTTATATTATGAATAATTAAATCTTTTAATTTTTATTAATGTTTCAATAACAAAAATCTGTATGCGATATTGTGCATATCAAATTTGGCACAATAAGATTGCAATATTTTATACCTTTTGTACTTTATTGTCAAATTCTTCTTATAATGTTCCATTCTAATATCCAATTACTATAAACACTTCATATCTCTACTCTCAACAATGAAATCAAACACCATTAATGATCCTTTTAATATATACACTGCTGAGAATTTTAATCTATTCTCTCTTTTCCCAAAAGAGAAAGAAGAACCAAACCCTATTAAAAGTCTAAAGAGTGGCCGCCCCAAATGGCTGACCAACCCTACACTTTTCATTTTCGCTTACACCTTTTTATCTCCTTTACTTCCACCCTATCAAAAGCAATGAGGTTCACCTTACTAGAACCCCAAACCTTTTTATCTTTTCCCTTACTTCTTTTTTATCAAAAACAAATAAGGTTCTCCCTACTAAAACCCCACCACTTAGCCTTGCTCTCCTCATCAATGTCTTGCCATTTGCCTTCAATTTCATCAATGGTATCCATATTGTCCCCCTTTAATAAGGCCTCAGCCATCAATTCCATTACTACTCTCTTTTTAGTAACATGTGGGTTGGTGGGTTTGGCCGTTTTGTTTCATTTTAGTTTCTTAGTTCGTTTTATCTTTGCTAAGAGACTCCTCTCGGCTAGAATGTTCAATTTCATTCTCAATAGGAGAATTTATTTGTTTGTTTAATTAATGTCTCCAACCTCAAATTATTAAGCGAAATATTCATTATGAATTGGGCCTTTAAACTTAGTCTGTTTAGTTGGTCGTTGATTTTTAGTTATAAAAATAAAATAATTTTATGTGAAAAAATTGAATGTCTTACTATGGATTCGGAGAGCATAAATTAGCTGCAGCAATTAACGCATGAATCTATCCTTTATATTGTACTTAGTTCATTGAAACCAATAAAAATCAATTGGTTTGCCCCTATAAAGCTTTAAATAATGTTTTCCCAAAATAAATTCTCGTATGACCCGCTTCTCATATGTAAGACATATTATCATCTGCTGTCCAAAGTGTCTTTTATGAAAATTGTTAAAATTCATGAGCCCCACTTCATATTTATCTTCTGGGAAGGATCCATATACTATGCCCCTCTCCTCGTGTATTGAAGACTCTGATTTTAAGATACTGGAATCAAAGTGGATTTCTCTAAATTGGTTCCTTTAAAGTCTCAGTCCGATTGCTATCAAAATAGAAAAAATCAAAATGAATTATTCGCTCCTTGAACGAGGCATTTCGAAGAAAACACATAAAGTATTCCGTTTGAATTTTTTTGTCTTTTTAATACAACGTTTATTTTTTTGTCGCTCTTCTGTTTTTGGATACTTGTCTTCTTCCTTACAATCGACTGCCCATTTTGTTTGTTTCCATCTTTTGGCATTTTCCTTGTTATGGAAAGTGAAAATTTTGGAGCTGGAATTATCTTGGATGTTTCGTTCTGTAAAAGAGAAAATTGCAAAACCAGACTTACACAGTCGTACGTAATTTTATGACAAAAGGAAGACAGTCTCAGGAGAAAGACAAGAAAGGATACGTAGCAACTGTAGAACCAAAGATACGAGTATATTATAAAGAATATTTCAACCGGTATCGAAAAAATTGTAGTCACACGATGATAAGCCTGCACCATAGAGTCTTGATTTTCAAACCCAAATTTGGTGAATTTCCTTGGTTTTATTACCTAACCATTATTAACGGGCATTTTCATTCACAAATATTTATCTATTGGTATCTATGATATGAACTTTGTAAATTAACTCAACTCGAGCTTGATAAGTAAACAGACTATCTCAAACTCAAGATTAAACTTATTTATCTAAATAAGCTAAACTCGAATTTCAATTCAGGCTCGCAAATCAATTTGTTTAACTCATAAGTAAACCTACGAGTTTTATATATATTATATATAATTAAAATCTAAAAACTAATATTTAATAATATATATAAATACATAATATATTGTAGGATGATCTATTCATTAATCTATTTATTTATATATTTATTCATATTTTATACTTAAATTCATGAATAGCTTGAGATCAACTAACTTTAGGCTTAATTTGGCTTGAGCTTTATTAGTAAACAAGCCGAGCTCAAGCCTCAGTTTCAGGTTCTATAAAAAGCACGATTCAAGTTTGTGTTCGATAATTTTAAAATGAGCTGAGTCTGATCCTTCATAAACTTAACTTAGCTTAACTTATTTGCAGCCTTAACTCCCATTCATTTTATTATTTTCTAACAAAATTTTAACTTAATAGGGAAATTAGAAAACCATGTGCCTTAAAATTTTAAATAACAATATATAAATAATATATATAATATATAGTTATATGGATTTTTCTACGATCTCATATTTATTTTTTACAATACCCATCTAGCCTTCCATTTTACAATTGATTTATATTATTTTAAATTTAAACTATTAAACTAATTATGAATTCAACAATTAATATTTATAAAAAAAAAAGGTCAATCAATGATGACATAGAGGATTAATCCATTTCCATGTAAACATAAAATAAAATTTTTATCTAATTCAATACCATAAAAATTATATAACCAAACACTATATATGACTCGATTTAGCCTTTAATAGTTACATGCTGTATACCTCATAAGGTGATAAATGATCGGAATAACCATTTCTTTTTTCATTTCTCGGTTATTATAGCAATCGATGGTCAAAACATTTCTATCCTATAAGGGCCCTAGTCCCACAATTACTTCCTCATGATATCCCAGCCCACTTGAATGGATATTGTTAATAGGTCCAAATTCTGCATACCTTAGCCCATATAAGGAGTAGCTGTCCACTTCTTCCTACTTAGTGAAATAAGCATTAGCGCCATAACCATTAATTAAGTTGCTTCCTTCCGACCTACTTAAATGGCTATCATTAACAGGAATAAGCAAAAGTTAATTCCTCTCAGTTTTGCAGCCTAATTTAACTCCATTACTTAATCTTTACACTCGTATTCCAAGTAAGATGATATATGGTCAAAGTGACTTCTTTTCTCTAATTTCCTAACTTATGACAACTATCAGTACTTATCCTATATGGATCTCTACCTTAAAGATGCAAGCAGTTTAGATCGGATAAAGCAACTATTTTGACTAAACCCATCATAACCCTATTAGGTAGTTTTGTATAAGGTTTTAGACCAATTTTCATTTTTTTTTCTTTAAAATATTATAAAGTTTTTATCCAAATTTGAGGATTTTTTAAAACCCTATAGATTATTTAAACCCAGTCCAGAAAGGACAAAAACATATTACTAGGGGGGATAAAATGGTGATTTTAAATAACCCTAATAATTTTTTACTATATATATTTTTTATGATAGTAACATGACATAGATGTGTAAAGATATTAGGTTATTTTCTTTAAGTTTTTATTCAAATCATCTAGTTTTTTAAAAATGTTTAATTTTTGTCTTGGAAATATGAACCTCCAAGTATTTTAATTAAATTTGATTAGCATCTCAGTTGATTTGTGCATTTTGGATTCATCCTATAAGTTAATTGGTCAAGTTTCATATATGTTTTGAAGTACTCATAGGTTCTCGAACAACCAAAATGAGTTTCATAATACTTTAAAAGGATATTGAGTCAAGATCCAGTTTAAGAAACCTATTCCAAGTATGTTTAATTTCATTCTTGTTAGTGTTAGATCCATAACTCCAATTTGCTTACTCTTAACACAATGGCACCAGTCGATTAATGCATAACCCCCCACGGAAGGATGCAAAATCATGTGATTTAAAGGGATGCTGGACTTACCGTATGTTGGTCAATATCAAAATTACTCATGAGAGTATATCCACTTATTATCGAAATTATATCTTATACGTACAAAAATATTTCTTCTTAATGGATGCCCTCATCTCCTTGCCCTTGGCCCTTCTCTCTACCAATCTCCTCATCTTTAATTTTAGCTTAGTCCTTTTATTTATACTTGCTCTTAGGACATCATCATCAACACAACCTTCTTTCTTTCTTTCTTTATTGAAACAATATCGGATCTTCTAAGGATCATGCTCGACCGAATATTGCAATTGCCACGGCATCCCCCAACTCATATGACAATCACCCAAAAGAGTTACAATCACGTATTACATTGTTAATGGAAAACGCAATCCTTGCTTGTTATGTTACTTGGATATGAATGTTCAATTGTAACTATGCCTAACTTTTTCACGGCAAATTCTAAAATCAGATCACAAGGACCATTATCAATGAGTGCATGGCATATGTGTCCTTGAATTCTAACATGCATGTGAAAAGTCTTCTCCATTATTTCACCAAATCACCAAAGCAATTCAACTTAAGAAAACTCAATTTATTCAATAATACTTCAAGCAGAACCAATCGACAATCACTAATCTCTCCAAACATGAGAAACTTTCTTACTAATAACACAATATCAAATACTCAATCCAAGTCAACAATAATCCACCAATACTTCCAATTAACACCACAACCACTTTTTTATTATTAAACTATAAACCCTAATTTGATTTTCAACATCTTTAAACCCTAACTTCAATGGAAAACTTGATGAGAACTAAGACTTACCTATGAAAGCATGTTTGACCCTATGCTCTGATACTATAATAGGATTAAAGATACGGTCTTTAAAGCACCGCTAATAATAAGATTTAATCTTTTGTATTTATATGGTTTAAGATAAAGAAAAGAAAGGATTTTTATGAATTTTATGTTAATGAGAAGAAAATAAAACAAAGGATATGAACACCTCTATCAATTGGATACGACTCATCAATTCAAGAAACTAACTAGTCTGATTAATTCGATGACTAACATAATTCACAGTCAAAGAAATAATTAGTTTGTTAAAGAAGATCCAATATGACACAAGATTTCAATAACAAGGTTCAAGGTTATCAAAATCGTTATTTTACCTAGACTCAAAACATATAAAATTGGTAGAGCATTTAAATCATATATAATAAGTAAAATCATGAACTTATAAAACCATATACTTAAATTCATAATTTTATTAAGAGTTTGTACCAAAACAATTTTACATTTACTTAAAGTAAGAAACATCTCATAAAAGCACAAACTCATAAAACCATAGAGTTAATTTGTGATTTTAATGATATAGTTATGTGCCAACAATGTTGCAAGAGGTTGGTAAGTACAGATGTTTGCCATAACTCAATTGATTGGTTTATAAGAATGATAATAAATTCTAACAGAAATTAATTTCATAAAATGTATTCATATAAAAAAAAAGGGTTTTATAATGTCAAACTTGTTCATTACAATGAAAATAAAGGCTCCACTTGTAATTTAATTAGCTAATAAGGACAAAAATATCATCAAAAATAAATAAATGCACTTAAATAAACGAAGGAACATAACTACTTTAAAATATTAATGGCTTCTTTATAGAGTTCAAACCATTTGCTTCAAGAAAATTCTTTTGGCACAATTCTAGTTTAGTTTTTCAGTAAAAAATTCCTTGAAACTTCGAGCCCAATCCTTTTCAATTTGATTTTTGTTCACTCTTGGACATTCGAATCAATTCTTGAGATCTGATTGCCCATCAAAACTTAGGTTCAATCTTGAACATAACCTGTGGCTTTCCAAAATTTTAGGTTGGAAAAGACCTCCAATAGTTTCATTAGCTACTCCTCTGGTTTGACAATCGGTTTTCATTAACTTGAGAAGAGGTTCCATTCAACTAGTTTTGTTCATTCATCTCAATCCATCGTATAGTTATGTTGTCAATTATCCTTCAACTTTTATGAAAGAAATTGGTTATCGATCATCAAAAACATTCAAAAATATGGTCATATTCATTCAGAACAAAAAGTTATCAAAAGCTCCATTTTTAGATACGATCTAACAAACCATAACAGCATCCATAACTCTTTCAAAATCAAATACTAATCCTTGAATCACAAAAATTAATCACTCGATTTTAGTAAGGATATATGATCTATATATATCATCAACACTTTGCAAGTTGTATGATTACAGCAAGGATAAGACAGTCTCTACCCATATTTTCTTAATATTTTTTTGGAATGATTTTGGGAGAGAGTAGGGATACTACACACACAATGAATGTATACCAATAAGAAAAACATGTATAAGTTTTACATTGTCCAATTACATTGACCATGTATACACCTATTTGAGTCGAGATATGTATAATGTACTACTACATAATCTTAGTTTCCCTTGCAACTGCTATTTCCTGAACTGCTGCAGGACTTTGATGCCCAAAAAGAGTGTTCTATCCCCATAAATTTCATTACATCAAAAATTAAAAAATTAAAAAAATAAATAAAGGCCTTCATTACATCAAGCATGCCCCGAAGCCGAAGTGTCTATAATCAATGGCTATAATTTCAATTTCAAGAAGCAATACCAGCAATGTTTTATGTTGTCATTTGTAATCCAGCCTTAACCAATTCATACAAAGCCCACAATACAGCACCAATTAGAGTGTCCTTAACCAAGCTCTTTACAATATTTTCGACCAAACTCCTGGATCCACCAGCATCTGAGCTTCTTCCTGCAAGATCCCTGAACCGCAAGTCTCCTAGATCAGATACTAATGCGTATATAACTCCATTCATGTGGCCTTTTCCAATCACACCAACTAATCTTTTACTGTCATTCACAGCTTTGGCTCTCTTTAAGGACCAAGCAAGGTACTGAAAAATACATAATGAGAATGTCAACAAACATCTAGTAGCATGGCATTAGGATGGGAGAACTTAATAGTGAATGCACAAGGCAGATGTGAGTTGTTGCTCGAAATAATCATGCCAACAAGAAATTTTGGATGTAATTGACTGTGGAACCAAATCCAACACTGGCGACAGAATGTCCTGTCCTGTTATAGTTTATGTCCGAATGCATTCCTAATTTGACAATAAGAATCTATTTCTCCGTTGATTAGATACGTTAATTGCATTAGTCCCAAGAGATGTCTATGCAAACATGAGAGCGAGTGTTCATTATCAACATAACATCGCACTGATTGTCCGCTAACACAAAATCTTGGATCAAGTTGATTGTGGAACCAAATTTTACATTGGAAGCACGATTTGTTAGTATAGAGCACGTCTAGATACATTACTAATTGGTCACCAAGATTTTATTTCTCTTCTAATAAGATATGTCAATTGAATTAAATAAATGTTTAGATGGTTGCTAATTCATCATTTAGAAATATCACTTACTGTGTCTCTTTCATGTATGAGAGGCTGCAAGAGTGCCGGATAAGAAAAACTCAGTCTCTCATAAAGCTGACTAGAACTACTTTCAGAGCTTGAGCTTGTGTCCTGCATATGAACAAAGGTCAGAGATTTCTGAGCAATAAGGCTCTCCGAATCCATATAAACAAAACATGAAGTGATGATTAGAATCTTTTGAGATTTGTTTATTAATTAGGATCTAAGCAACAATAGATTTGCATAAATCAAGAAGGAATAAAGCAATTCCAAAATAAAGAAACCTTGAGGTTCTTTCCTGACACATCAAGCGGCGATGCTATTCCACCAACAACTGACACCACTAAGCTTAGTTTCTCATTCCATTTTAAGCAATTCCAAGCCCTTTCCAACTGTTTCATTCGCACAAAAAAGATATTGATTATTTCGTATATTTACCATGATCTGCTATAAACAAGCGAGAATATGGTGATTTTAACGTACAACTCAAGTGGGATTATATAATGGAGGAATTGAAAAGCATACAGTGATTTCAATAGGCCGATCTCCCAAAACAATCTGAGCACCAACTTCTTCACCTGCTTTTCGAGCAGCACGAAACTGCACATGCGGGAAGAATTTGAGAAGCAACGTTTTATTTCTTCCAATCATTTTGTATGGCACATAAGTAAGAAGAAGAGTGCATCTACCTCATCACCAAAGGGGCGGTTGACATCAGAAGAGATTTTGGACGAGAAAGCTGCTAAGAGTAATCTTAGTGCCAGAGCCGTTTGGCCCCCTGTCATGTAGAATTCAAGGAGAAGTTTGTTACCCCCATCGACTTAGTTAAATGGGAGTGAAATGAAACAGCAAGGATTTGAACTAATGACCACCTACTCCAATACAATAGCATACTAAATTTAGTATCAGAACCAGCTGATATAAAAAGGTACACCAGTAGATACCATGTAGACTTGCACATTTTTTTCTTAACAGATGATATGCCTTCAATCTAGCACTTACCTAAGTTGATGCTACGACCGACAGCACCGAAAAATCCAGTCCCACTTAAAGAAAACATACTGGAACGTAATTTCTGTCCATCATCGTTGGATGTGTACATAATCCCCGCCCTGAAAACACACTCTGCAGAATTTGAAGTTACAATGCGGATAGGATGCAACAAATTTTCAGGACCATATTCATTATACCAAGCACTGAGCAAACGAATAAGTACTTGAAACAAACAAACTCAACAAAATTTAAGCTCCAAACCCTTCATTTCACTTTGTATGAAAAGTTATTATTGCTCATTTCTCATTAAATCGGTAACAACTGAAACCAATGCTTAGTGTCCAAGAATCGAACCCAATTTCATATGCATATATGCATTACATTCTACTATAAAGCGCCAAGTTTTATAAATTTAAACCGCAAATGAAACGATTAGAGAAAATTTTTATATAATGAGTGAAAACGTGATAAAAAGATTAATCAAATCATTCAAGGGCAAGTTACATGAACATAACAATAACAATGATCCGAAAATACCTGCTTCTACAGAGCTCAACCACGACATTATCCGGTTTGACGGCCTTCACCACCCGGTCCACATCCACAGCCGACTGCTGAGAAATATGTGTAGTGCCAACCAACCATATTGCCTCCGGCTCAACAAACTCGGTCCGCCAAGCCGGCACAGGACCGAACTGCCTTTTTTGGATCAAAACCAATGTGCCATTATCAGCCAAGTCGAGCAATTCAGGATGAGTCTGAGAAATCAAAGCTCGAGACTGCCGTAGGATGTCGGTTCTGAAATCGAAGTCCGGAGGTGGTGGTTTGATGGAGACTTTACTGGTGAAGGGTTTGATGTTTTTGGTTGTGACAGGACTTGGGTTTGTGGCGAATATAGGAAAAGTCGACCTTAGGATAGTGTCCATGGCGATTTGAGATCGAATGGTGGTGTGCAATGTGCGTTTGCGTGCGTGCGTGTGTGTGAAAGAGGAATAAGTTTTAGTGGACGGTGGGGTTTAGTTGGAGATTTTATTTTGTGATAACGTTTGACGGAATTCTAACGGTCGGGAGGCATAGGGATTACGTGGAGATGTCCAATTCCACCCATTGCCGTGGGAAAGTAATTCACCGAGTTCGAGAAATATCTTATCCAATCATCTCAGGTTAGTTTATTTTAATATAAATTAAATTTTATTAAATTAATAATTTAATAAAATTAAATAATACGTAAATATTAATAAAACAGCAAACAATTAGACTAACAATACCTTCATATTTTCTCTTCTCACACACAACCTAAATTTATTAACAACACAACTACACCCCAATCTTTCCGTACAAAGCCAATGGGAAAAAACAAAAAGCTCCATGATGAAGGGACATCAAGACTCAGTACAAATACACATATAAAGCAGACGTGAAATCATTATGCTAAAATCAAATGGGCTCTACAAAGTGTAGAATAGAAAAAACACCCACACGGATGTAATATTCATTGATAGCTCCATAGAGTTTCTCCATCAAAGCTATTCTCGAAGGAATAATAATCCCATGATGCCGATCTTATTATCCTCGGAGGACTCATCAGCATTCCTTTAGCCATGTCAACCACCACAACCAAAAGCACATCTTCATCAATAAATTCTTCATATCCTACGTTTGCGTACGGATCCAATAAACCAACATCATCGGACTCCAAATGATCATTATTCTCGTCGTCGTCGTCGTCGTCTTTGGTAGTTGGCTTCATCACATGTCTAGAGGCTGCAGCCCTTGCAGCCACAGTGCGAATATCCTCTGCGGATGTAGATGCTGGTGTAGGATAAGTGTGAACCGAGTTTGGGAAATTTAGAATAGCATTATGACCCTTCAAAGCAAGTGCTGCTGCATTATAGGCTGCCGCGGCCATCCCGGGTTTCGGGTACGTACCGAGCCAGATGCGGGTTGTCTTGCGTGGGTCGCGTATTTCCGACACCCATTTCCCGCTCCTGCACCGGACTCCATGATAAACCGGGTGCCAACCCGATGAACCCGAAGGAGGTTCCTCAGTAGGCCGGACCATGATGATGACCTTATGATATATATATATATATATAACCAGGCTAGGGACCAGGTGTATATATATGTAGATAAGTATAGTATAACTTGATCGAAGGGTTTTTGATAAGGCATTCAAAATTCAGTATATACTCAATTCAAAAGAGTTGAAAAAGCAAAACCTTTACAAATAGGAATTGAAGCAATAAGAATGGTGCATATGTTAGAGGATATATATATATATATAGTAAGATGTAGATGTGTACAAAAATAGTAACGTTTCTAAAAATGGATTATTTTATGACACAGGATTTTACTTTAAATAGGAAAATTGTTACCATGTAATGGGCTTGGTTTAAGATAGGCAATCAGGAATTTTAATAGTGTAAAGAAGAGATAAATCTTATTAAAAATGATATAAAAAGAGAACATCATGCATGTCATGTTATAATTCTATAAAGAATCACTTATGTGATATATATATATATAGATATATCCTACATTAGCATCCACTTTAACGATAACATACTAGATATATATTAAATATTATCTATTTACATCATTTTTATTAATATTACTAAAATATTAGATTATAGATTCAAATATTGAATTTAAATACTCTCTATTTATTCATTCTTCAATTTATAAATTAATAATTGAGATTATTTAAATTTTTAAAAAATCATATAATATCATCGTATTATTTATAATCTTAATAATTGATTATATATAATAATATCTTTAATTGGTAAACTGGACATCTATTTCCACGAATATTCATTCTTTGTCATGTAATTTTCTGAGGGTTAATAAGTTCCACGTGGACCAGATGTGTTTAAGAAAAGCCTTCGAAATGGAAAGTGGGAGAAAGCGTGAAGACTTGGTTTGATCCACACACACAGGCTCATACGCGGCTAACAAACACTATTATCATCCATTTAATCAAACCGTTGTGTTGATGTTGATTTTTCAGAAAGTTGCAACTTTTGTAGCTAATGAAAATGAGGCCGTAACAAGGAAAACGTACTTTGAACAAAACAACCTCGTCATCAAAATCTCAATTATTCTGTCTTTCTGGGGGGTTCATTAGAGGATGTTTTGTTGTGCCCTTTTATCTTTCCGTCACTTTCCCACGAAAAGACTGCCGAATGGCGTGTAATGATCGTAATGGTGCAACGATGACACGTTTGGGTTTGCCTAAAAATATGGTGTATGTATTTATTATAATTCTGGGGTTATAATATATAGTATAATGTCTTACCATGTATATGTATAGTAGGTCATAGAGAACTGAAAATTTATTATATTATTCTATTTGATCAAACATACTATTTACGTGGCTTAACTCTTTGGACTATATAATAAGATTTAGAAAGTACCGTCTATCCTTAGAATAATTTAGAGATAATTGACTCAATAAGTTCTAAACAGAGATCATTACATCGGTTTGTTTACCTCTAATCTTTTTTAAATAAGCTCATGCACCATCAAAAAGGCTATTAACCTTAGGCCTTTGAAAATTCATTCTAGATAATTATGAAATGAATAAAATTCCATCTCATCTATTTATTATCAAAACGATCCAACAAATGTCATTAAGTCTAAAAACTTTATAAATATTCGATCATTCCTTCTTATTTAACACAACTCTATAAATCGGAGAAATAATGTTCCATTACAAAACTTCTACTTGCGTTTAGGTAAAAAAAAACGATCTCAGTTATTTAAGAACTGTAATATTAACGTCCTCAATCTCTTAGGTTCCATCACCTGTCATTTATGCATTTTATACTTCCGAATTGCCTCTTTCTCTTATTTATCATTATTTTTCCAATCATCTCATTGAGTGTTATTTCTATATCACTACTTTAAAATCACATATAACATGCCATTTGCGTGACCACTTAAATTAGAACCCCTCATCTATATAGGATCATATATGCCTCTACCTATCTAATTGTACCAAGACCATTAAAGTAATGTTCTTTATCCGTATATATTGAAAGTGAATAGCATTATATTTATGTCGAAGAGATAGGAGACATATACGATCATGAGGTGTATTAATCTAAATGGGATTGTGTATGTTGGATTTTTACCAACTTGTAAATTTCAGCTGATGTGTAAATTTTTAGCAAGAGAACTAATCCACATCTAAGTTTGTCTTTCTTTCATGCAATAACATTTTTTACGGTCATGTTTCGGTTCAAAGGTCTAATCCACAATTGGAATATTCATCGTTAAATCGGCAAGCGCAGTTACTTTGTGTGGCTGGTCGAGTAGACATGTGAAGATATAATTATTGATTTTGAAGCCTCTTATAGGAAGTCCAATTGGAAAGAAAGTTTACGATTATATTCCAGCAACATAATTATTAGTTTTTTAATTGATAAATTAGATTCAATTCTTTTCTAAAACCACTCGTACCAAACTCTTTCTAGTTTTCTATGCACTTAAGACTCTTTCCACTTTTAAAGGGATCTTTAACAAGGGTCACCGTCAGTCCACTTGATAAAAATTGAAAAGAAAGCTTTTCAAAGTTAGATTATAAACTTCATGAGAGTTCTTTGAAAAAAGAAAAAAAAAAAATTGGCTAAATTGCAAATACACTCCCTTAGCTTTACACCATGTGCACTTAACCTCTTATATTTGGAATTGTGTACTTATATCCTCATATCTTTAAAAAAATATGCATTTAAACTACTTTTGGGGATCTAAATACACATTATTTTTTTTTTTTAAATTGAGGAGTCTAATCACAAATTTCAAAGATAAAGGGATTATATGCACATAAAATAAACATAAGGGAGAAGTATTTGCACTTTTTCTTTTTTTTTTATGAAGGAAAGATGATGATTAAAATAAAAACTTTAGTGGATAAATAAATAAATAATCAATCAAAAATGCAAATCCCAAAGTTTATAAAAGATACTGTTTGCAAAAATATTAAAATCGGAATGGGAGAAAAATAAATTGCGAGATTATGAGATTCAATTATATACAAATGGAAGAAAATTATTTAAAATTTTTTATATGATCGTTTCATTTAGATTCTCTCCCCCCTTTTTTGAGTTTTAATTACTTTCTTGAAAAGTGTTAATCATGTAACTTTAATTTACAACCTTAAGTTACTTAAAACATTAATTATCTTATGATAAATTTTTTATCTTGCTTCTTTTTTAATTTAACTAATAATATTAATTAATTTATTTGTTGACCTTTTTTATTTTAGTTGTCATCTTTTATTTTTATAATTAAAGAAAAAATGTCAAATTACAAATACACCCCCTTATTTTTACACAATGTGCACTTAACCCCTCTTATGTTTGAAATGGTGCATTTAAACCCCCCAATCTTTTAAGAATGTGCATTTTCACTCCTCTTGAGGTTCTATATGCATATTCTTTAAAGATTTAAGTGTTTAAATGCATAATTTTAAAAATAAGGACGATAAATTCACATTAAACAAATATAAGGGAATGTAGTTGTAATTTACCCCCCAAAAATTAAAAAAAAAAAAAAAGAGGTTTCAAGAGAATTATGAATGACAATTGCTTTATTTTTAGCCTTCTAATTAGGAGGGATGCTTTTAATGTTGCTACACATGTACTAAAACACTTTCCTCTTTATAGGTCTACAAGTTCTCGGAAGTAAGGAAGTGCTAATAAAACAGGTTTACAGGCCCAAAGATTGCCTTCTTATCTTATCATGTCTACCGCGTAATACGAATGAATTATATAAATTTAGGAAAACCAAATTATATAAATTAGACGTAACACAATACCACAGAGCACTAGTTAAATGTCTATAAAAAAAACAGAAAGAAATTTTTAATTAACGTTTATAGTAAATAAACTCAACAAGAAAACAAATACTTGATGGAAGTTGACTTGAATTGCAAAAAGAGAGGGAAAAAACAAACAGACCAAAACGGAAACTTGTAAGCCGCTTCATTAAACTCGATCGCTGCAGAAACACATCAAGATTATGTAAAGCAACTCCCTTTTACAATATTTTTATTCACCAAGAAAACAGAGGAGAAGATGTCAGCAACGCTCCCACTTGCATATATTCCAACAGAACATTCATTAAACAACACACCATTTTGGCCAAAAAAATAAAAACACAACACACCATTGGAAGCCTACAATGAGCTAATAATCCACACCAAATCAAGTCTCGATCAAACAGATAAAACAATTTGACCATTTGGCTACTCCTGGGACTTCAATTTCAAAGGTGATATTTTCTAAGTCAACCTTTCAGCTATAACTAACAGTTTTGTCGTGATCAGAATGGCAAGGAAATGTCAAACCGGAAGCCAAAGAGAAAAAAAAAAAAAAAAAAACAAAAGCGCAACCAAGAAGCAGTTACATAAATTTACAGACAAATTCCAGCTAGCAAACTCCTAGAATCTCGTCAATGCTGAGAAACTTAGAAGGAAAAGTTGGTTTTTGTGAGGCTGGGGGGGTGGTGGGGTGGGGTGGGAACTTCAATGATGAATCACATTGCTTACATGATTATCATCAGCTATCCAACAGAACTCGAGACCAGATGAGATGCACAAAACATGAAATCCCCCCCTTAACGCATAGCAAGTAACTCTCTGAAGAACATTTTGCCCAATGTAGAATAGAATAGCATTCCAACAAATTCATCCAGGGGAACTAAAGTCTTTTCTATAGATGATTAGAGCTCATCTGGTCAGCACGGGCTTGACTAAAGAGATTCTATTTTGCTTTCTTCAAAAGAGTTGTGGTCCTAAACTCAGCATCATCCCTGACAAAGCTCCACCAGAGGTATGTAAGGGGAATAGTAGTTGCGTGCCAAAGAGCGTGAGCATCGACATAGCCCATGTAGGGTGGAAAGTCGTATATCTCCAAGAGCATTGCTAGTCCACCACCAACAACCACAACCCACAGCTTCCAACGTGACAGATGATGAGTGGTGCCAGCCCAAATTGCCCATATGAGGAGCTGGGCAAGGCCCATGCCCACACACACTTTCATGTTGAGACCTGCAAAAAGGAAACTTAAGGAACACCATTTCCCTAAACCAAGAAACAGTGTAATGGAAACCAGGAGAGGCAGTGGAGAACAGGAAAGAAGACCACCAGATCAATGAGACATGCTACACCAGTTTACAACCAGAACTTAGCAACTGAACAGTAGCTATGTTTTCACTAATTGACTGAGAAATAGATGTTAAGGCCCTCAATTGTCAATAAGTTTTACTTCACAGAAGCCAAAAGGCAGAAAACAAGAGGTAAAATGACAGTCCATCTGCCAGATTCTCAAAAATTATAGGCATCCAACTTCAAATATAAACATGAAAGGAATCAAAACCTTTAATAATTACATTGGTGCATGCTGGGGAAAAGCTCCTATTCGATAGAAGAACGAGCAGTCATTATCAAGGAGTAATACCATAACCAGCTATAAATAGCAGCTATAAGACAACAATGAAAAGATCTGTAAAACATGGATTGTCCATATTAACAGGATTTCACCACTGAGCCAGCTAATGCCCTTCAACCGATATCATATTGCAGATCAGATGATAATATTCAGCCTTCACAAAAATATTAACGAATGAATGGCATGAAAATAAAGAAGACGAAATTATTAATTGGATTTGGTAACTTCTGGAACTTTTGGTTAAAAATAGATACATCCAGCAGACAGATGCATAATACCAAATTCTTTCAGCACACACAGCCTGTATATAGCTAAGGTCAGATGTAATGATTCACTAGGAAGAGAGTTAAAAAAAATTAAAAAATTAAAAAATAGAAAAGAAAAGAAAAGGAGAAGAAGAAGAAGAAGATAAACCAGAAGAACAAAGTTACAAAAACAAGAAGAAAGAAAAGAAAACAAAAGAAAAAAGAAAGAGGAGCTAAAAAAGTAAGAGAGGCAGTGGATGAGCAAAGTTAAGAGGGTTTTAAGTACAGAATGAAGAAGTGATAGAAACCTTGAATCAGACTCCCCAGGAAAGAACATATAGCACTTTAAATACTTGCTAGACAATATTAGTATAAGCACGTTTACAAGAGGTGTTCTTGTGTATGTGCCTTTTATTATTTGAGGCATCACTAATAACGAGAACTTCTATGAACTAATGGAATCAAAGACAACTGAAGTTTTTAGGTAATTAGATAAGGAAACTCACCATAATCAAGCTTATAAAAGTTGAGATACAGGATATGTGTCGTTACAAATGCCAACAGAGGGGCAGCAACCATTACCCTGGCAGCCTCATCTCTAACATTAAAAGTTCGCAGTATTGCCAAAATGAGAGAATATCCAAGTAATGCCACAGCAGATGAGTAATCAAGCTTTTCTGTGAGGTCCACATCTCTGTCAATGACATTGTGAAGATGCCAAGGGTGTAAACAGATGGGAATATTTCCATAACATAAGATGCCAACTCAATATAAGAATGGGGGAAAATTCAAAAAAAAAAAAAAGCAGGATTTTCAGCAATGGAGAAAAGTACCAAAAGTGATAATAGTTAACTTCTTATATACAACTGTTTATGGACTATTTCAATGAGAATGGTTAAATGCTCAGCAGTATGCTGTGTCTTGTGATGCTTCCAGGCCACCTCTCCATTGTAGGGCAATGTGTGGCATAAAAGAGTTCATGAAGTAGACACATACCTACTGTGAAAGACAGCACTCCAGAACCAGGAATTCATTGCTAGGAGGCCATAGATATGCCATAAGCAGGCATATTCATAGTAAGTTTTCTTGTTTGGCCTTAAAGGTAGCTTGTAGTACAAGAGAATGAAAAATGATAGCCAGCCATGAAAATGCATCGAGAGATTGAGCGCAGAAAAAGCAACAGAAACAGGTTCCTGAAATGAGAGATTTAGCTTATTCAATCAACAGAGAATATAGGAGATTATGACCCTTTCCCATATATCTCATATATAGTCTTGCTTCACTTCCTGAAAAAGACTAATACTACAAACCTGGATTCCATAGACTCTTTGGAAAGGCCATTTGCCATGATACTTGACTGGCTTGTCACCAAGTTTTTGCCTTTCCTCCTCCCTTGCAAGCATACAGTGGTATCGACAATCACTCCGACAGTCCCAATGCTTCCATTTCAAATAAAGTGGTTCTTGCATATACCACGGCCCATTAACAGGTTTTCCATCTGATGAAAACTTACAATGTTGAAAGCACTTATCCCCAACACACCCTGTTTTCTCACAGTCTACCACGCAAGACCTACCAAAAGAAAGATACAACTAGCTAAAATACCAGAAATCCAAGGGTGTCAAGAAGAATTTGCCAAATAGAGAAGAATGTAAGTATTTAAACATGTTTGGATGATACAAGACTGTGCTAAAAAGTATATCCAGTAATTATATTGCCCTTGATAGATATATGAGACAATGAACTCCAGATTACACAAAAGGTCAGATTTCTTACAACCCAAAGACATCATATTAGAATAAACTCAGACTTTATTCTTCTCTAAACGAGAAATGAGAGAAGGTATGAATATCATCTAATTATACAATCTGTGTCTCTTTCATTTAATTTAGCTTCCATCTTCTCTTTTTCTATGGCGAGAAACCCCAAACCACTTTATGCTTGCAAAGCTTACAGATGCAATCAAGTCGAGTTGAAATAGCCGTGAGCCCAAGCCCGACCAGAAAACTCAAAGCACGAGAAGCCAAAATCTTAAGCTTGGCTAAAAGTGGCATTCAATTAGTTTGACCAATTTGAGCCAGGTTAGCCTCACTCAATTTGTGTTTTCCTCTGTAAAATAAATTATCATAAATTAGATCCGCATAGACGTCCAAGTTTGATTCGAGCTCGATTAGGCGTCAACATGAATCGAACCTACATCGAAGCTCAAGTCAATTGAGCTCTTTTTTTCCAAACCGCCTACTCTATTGATCTCTGTGATCATCTAGCTCCAGTAACAGATCGAGAACCGTTCAAGTTTTCACCCTTCTTTTTGGTAAGTAAGTTTTCACCTGTAGTTACGATAAATTCAAAACTAGGTTTTCTTTTTCATTTAGTTCAGCAACATTATATGACAATAGAGCTTGCTTCCGACTCGTGATAAGAAGGAACTTAATTTAATCCGTAATTCCAGTACTATTACATTAACAGACCATGTACATATCGAGAAAGCAAAATCGATCTACAAGAACAAAGAAAGAGAGAGAGAGAGAAAGAGAAAGAGAGAGGTAGATAGAGTGCAATTAATTACCTGTAAATAGGATCAACGTCACCAGCACTAGCATTCAAAACCCTAGCGAGACAAGAAAGCGCTAGAAAGAACGAAATCAACCGAGGAAAACACATTTGCTTTAGAGAGACAGAGAGAGAGCAAGAAGAGAGAGAGGAAATAGAAACGGAAGAGGTTTTCATGGGAATGGTATCGATCAGCGCTGCGATGGACTCCGTCTACGTCGACTTGTATGCATCTGCATAAAGTGGAGAGAGAAAGAGGAAAAGAGAGAAAGATAAATGAAGTGGAGCTCGAGAGAGAGAGAGAGAGATCGTGCGATGTGCGGGTAAGTGATGACGATGGAGGTGATGACACGTGGGTTTCACGTGATTTATCCTTATTATCCTGGGTTGGCTGGATGCCTGCGTGTAGGGCAAAGTGCTATCCAATCCATGTTTTTGGCGATGGAGATTTGGTTGGAGTTGTGTAAGCGATACGGGTCGTATAATGGGTCCGTTCCATCGCAGATAAAATGTAAACTCATAACAACAAATCCAAGATTAGTATAATTTAGTAGCACTATTAAAAAATTAAAATGAACAAATGAAATGATAAACAAAAAAAGCATTTGACTTATTTTTAAACAAAATTCTAAATTAAAGTAAAAAATAAAAACAAAAAATTCCTTGAAAAATAACATATAAGTCCTAAATATAAGCTATGTAACCGTAGAATCAAATTTAATACACAAAATTCAAGACGATTGGTTAACGGATCTGATTAAGCCTAAATTATAAAATAAAACTAAAAATATTAGTAAAAGCAACTTTGTAAATTTAAATTTAAGAAAATAAGTAATAAAATAAGAGAATATAAAATTTTCAAATTTTAAATATATTACTCGTTACTTATTGAAAATACATAAAATGTATTTCGATAACTAACGAATCATTAGAAATAAATTATATACATACTAAAAATTATAGAATAATATAAATAATATTTAGGAGTATTTACTTGTACTCTATATGTATTTACATGTTGTCTATATGTATTTACATGTTGATAGAAATATACGAAATTATCTAAATTATCCAAAATTTGCTAGAAAATTGTCAAACAATTAAAGAAAATTATAAAAAATATCAAAGAAAAATAAGAAAAAAATTAGAAAGGTCGACATTAATCCAAAATTGGGTTGTGGCAACTAAGGGAAAGAAGAGAAAATTTGGACCAATTAAAATCAAGTACTTAAAAGGCAAAATGGAAGAGAATATAAGCCTAATCTTATCTAATTAATGCATAAGATTTGTTTTACACCTCTATAAATAGCAAGAAAATTTCATAAGCTCATTTGGTTTGTTTGAAGTTGAAAAAAATTAGAGAGCACGGAAAATTGAGAAAAAAATTAGGATTTCAAAAAAATTACAAAAATATATGTAATGAGGGCAAATAGACCGAACCCACACCATCACTTAGAACCAAGTCACCACTGCCAACCCACTCCAATTAGACCACCTGGACCGACCGATACACCCTGAACCAGCGTTAATGGCCAGAAGCTCAAGAACTAGGTGAGTCCTAAATTTACTTTGATTTTACAAAATTATTAATTTTACCTAGAAAATTATTAATTTTGTTATTTTGATATTTTATTATTTGTAGATTTAGGGAAAAATAGTAATTAAGTTTAATTACATCTATAAATATAGAGTACTTAAGAAATTGAGCAAAACCGAACATGTTTAGAATTAGAAATAAATAGGTTTAGAAGTATATTTTTTAGCTCAATTTTTTTTTTCTATAGATTACTTAAGTGATATAAAATAGTACCATGAAGCACTTTTTCAAAAATTAATTTTCAAAATTTTTAAGTAATTTTTAGCCCTAAAGTGGAAAGAAAAATGAGTAATTTTAGATTAATTAAGTAATTATATGACTAATTACTAATTTAGAGGGTAATTAGATGTTTAGGAATGTTAAATTCTAATGTGGTAACATAATTATAGCATTTAGAGTATTAAATACAATTAACATGGGAATTATGTAATAAATATGGATTAATTGATAATATGTATGATTGAAATTATGACAATTATAAAATATTGGGTTAAATTGGGAAATATAATGATAATATTAATATGTATTAAATCTGGTATAAAACTTAATTTTAGATAATTATACGAAAAATGTAAAATTTTCTCATATCGAAAGTAAACCCGGTATACTGATCAGGATTAGAATATACCTAATAAATTAGAATACTGAATTAAAACCTAGTATGATATTAGAATACTCAAACTTAATGTGATTAATTTCACATTAAGGTTCAAAACGTAATTTAGAATTTATTCATAGTTGAAACCGAATTATAAGCCTGAACCGAAATCAGATTCGAGAAAATTAAACCTCGAACTAACGTAGAATTAATCTTTAGTAAATAATAGATATATAAGGAGAATTTAGTTAAAATCATAACCTATAATACATATCGTCAAAGTATAAATACTAAAAAGTGTATTTATATTATAAGATACACAGAGATAAGTCAACCCACAACTGAGTAACTAAGCAACCGAGGATTTCAGGTAAGTTGGGTTTAACACTTCACCATATTTTAGAGTATTTAGAGACTTAGGGTTGTATATGATTGTGATTGTAAGTAATTTTATGCATGTGCATATATATCTAAATTCATGTTGAAATCTGTGTTTTGTTTGATGACCATACGATTTAAGTGGTGTGAAATTGTCCAATTACCCTAAATGAAACTTAATCTAAATCGACCTAAATGCCTTAGATAAACATGCATTGCAATCTTATAAGGGATCATTAGGATTCTCTAACTAAATATCAATACTTTCGAAAAAAATAACGCTAGATAGTAAATTGGTCTTTTCCTCATCTTTAACCGAACTAAGTGATAAGAGAGCAGATTATAGTGAAGATGAAGGCATTGGTTCGAAGGATAGTCTTAGGGAGAATAGTATCTTCATTGCACAAACTTGAATTTAGTTGTGAGCCATTACATAAACATGAAAACTCTTTAACCTAGATTAAAGCGGGTGAAATTACTTTGATTTTACATCGGACTGGATTACATTATGTGATGGTCCTTGTTTATTTCATTTCATGAAAATAATTGCTTGATAACTCTAATTGTGTTTATATACATTCATGAATCTCCAATTTAACTTACCAAGCTATAATTTTTCATACCTGTATAGATTCTTTTACAGGTCCTGACTTTTGATTATTCTAACTACCATACTGCATTACAATTATCCATAAGTTAGTTCTCTTTTGAAACTCTAGGAAGTGAGGATTAACTAGCCCAATCATCAAGTTATATTTAAAGTCTTATTAGTATCTTTAGGATAAAGAACTGATATATGATATAAAAATTAGCTGATTACTATAAATTCTATGGTAATGTATATGTAATTATATATATTTGACTTAAAGGTTTTAATCGTTACTATAAATTTTAGCTAAGTTCTTAAATGAGCTATTTACTTCAAAGTAAGGAGTCATGAACACCTTGTGTGAATGATATCTATAATAGGCACTGAAAGGTCAGTTCCTGTCATAAGTTAGTTTATACAGTAAGACTGTTATAACTTTACAACTTTACCGTTTCGACTTTACCGTTTCGGGGCATAACATAATACTTGATACTTATTAATATAAAAAAGAAATGCGATGGAGCCTTCTCCGCATTATATATCGTATATGTATGCAATAGGGTTGATAAGGTCATATTAATAAAATTACTTCTAATGGGATAGTCCACTTTTTCCTCCTATATATAAATACCTTTTTGTGAAATTTCAAATGAATAAATAACATTATTTTTGTAGTTTATTTACAATATTAAAATATTGTACTAAATAAAAGTTTTAGCAATTTAGTAGGTTAATCCACTTGACTAACAAATTATATAGATGGATTAAATGTAGCACATTGTTAGGTTAACCCACTTAATGCACCTACACGCATTACGGCGAGTTGGGCTTAAAATTCTAGCCTTCTTATTAAGTGAGTCGTATCAAGTTGGCCATTTAACCAGTGGGCCAAAGTAAGTTAGAGCGAGTTGGCCTACTTATTTCATTTGTACAACTCTATTTTTTATTTTGGATTTGATTAGATTTATTACTTTAATTTTTTTTATTTTACCATATTTTTATGATTATATATAGATATAAATATGTTTAATTATAATTTAAACCTAATCACTCTTATTGAAAAAAGAAAAGCACTTTTGATCCATTTGATAAACAAGTATCCACTAAGGAATAAAAATGTGTGAGTTTTTCTTTATAGAAGAACTTAGATCCAAAAATAATTAAATAGAATATATTAATCAAATTCAATTCAAATAATATAAAAAGTTGAATAAGGACTTGAATTATATAAGTTAAAAATTTTATTAATAGTTTAGTTTAATTCGATTTGTACAAAAATCAAACTAATCACTCTAAATGATTGAGATGACTGAATCAAAATGCATTTTAAAAGCACAACATTTTGTGAATTGTTTCGTTTTCTTGTTATGATTCTTTTCTATTCGACTTATGAATAGCTTCTACATACAAGCGCATTAGTCACTTAGTATAGTCAAACGAAAAAACCTTTTCAAATTTTTTTATGTACTTTTTTTTTTAAGCATATAAAAATAGAAATTTTTTACTTTAAGCCTATTAACCAATGCCTTAAGGATTCACTAATAAGACTCTTCTTGAATTTAGGTCCATGAACATTAAATAACATTTTTCATTCTTAAAATGGGTATCTATTTTTGGGGCATTTATTCATTAATTATTCTACTTTATGAATTTTAGTCAAAAGTCGAGCCTATTAGTAACGAGAATAATAAACAATAAATGCAATCGAACATAAATATCGACATGGGATTCATATCACTGCTTAAAATTTATAAAATCAATTATAGTTGGTCAGTTTCATAATTTATCTCTATTTCTGTACTTTTACTAAGTTGTGTCGATTTTGCAACATCTGTTAACAAAGGCCAAAGGAAAAGTTGCCATCAATTAACTTCCCCTTCTTGGAGTTATTATTTTTTCCAATGAAAATTATGTATAAAAGAATTAGGTCAAACTTATGGTGGTCAAAACAAAATATTAATATTATGATAAGTGATTTAAATAAATGATCAACTTTTTAATGATTAAAATAGAAAACAAATGCTATAAAATTATTCAAATAAAAGAATGAAACCTTAATTTTATTTCATAATTTTCTCAATTTCAATTCTTATTTAAATCACTTATTATGATTTAAGCCTCGGTTTTAACCGCTCAAAAATTCAATCATATATATTAACCCCTTGAAAATTTGATTATTTATTTAAACTTAACTCTAAAAGTTGATATCCTCATGTTTGATTCCCCTATTTTTAACTATGTGATTTAGTAAATTTCACCATATTGGATATGTAGATTATCACATTTATTCAAAATGATTAAAAATACTCTATAATACTTTAACCATTAACTTTAATATTCTAGATAACTTCATATAGTTTCAATTATTCCAAATGTATTTAGTTTTTTTGATCCATTTCCTTAGCAATCCTTAACGGTTGGCAAGTCATAATCATGGCAATCAAAGCACATGAAAAGTGATCGATGGCAAGGTCATTGACAAAAATGTGGAGTGATAATTAAAGCTAATGGAGTGTAGCAATATGAGTGATTAGTTTATTAATGAATATAATAGCTTAAAAATATGCTTTGTAAGCCATAATCATGGCAATCAACTAGTCAAATCAGTAATTTGATTATACGCGTCTTGAGCATATATTTCGATAATAACTCTCCAAAATTTAATTGGAGAAGAACATTGAGGTATAATAAATATTTAGATTCTTAATTTACCAATATTAATTTAAGAATTCATAAAAAGAATTAAATTCTTATAGGTAATTTGGAGTAACGTGATATACTGAGTCGCTATTGTCACAAATTTCAATATTATGGAATATGCAGAACATGAAATATGGAGTTAGAAAATCTAGAACAAAAATATTTTATGTCCTCTTAGTATTCGACACGAAAAAGGAATTTTCCATGTTCCTCTCTTTAACAATATAATAACTTTATCTTTTTTTTTTTAATCTCATTTGTCTTTGTCAAAACTTACAATACTTAATTTCAATTTTTTTTTTGAATTTCATATTTTAATGTCCTTTTTTATTATATATGTATTTGTAAAAAAAAAAAAAGTAGAGGACAAAAAGAAAATGATTAGATAAAAATCTATTTATTGAGAAAAATAGAACTTATTTGATGAGTTTATCAACTTCAATTTGATGATGCTAAATAAATAAAGGAAAAATTGAAAATAAATCTTATAAATTTTAACCTAAATGTAGATTTATCCTCTAAACATTTAAATGTTACAAATCACCCTTTGAAATTTGGTGAATTGCTAAATAACCCCTTTAAATTGCAAACAATCTCCTTAAACTTTAACTATGATATGAAAATATCCCTAAACTTATCAAAAGTTAAACTTTACAACCCTTATTGATCATAATATGACTTTTTTTATTTAAAAACAAAGATATTTTTAATTTTGCCAATTTATGAAAGTCTACAAGTGATTTGCAATGTTTGGGAATTTAGAAGGTGAGTTTACATTTAGGTTAAAGTTTAAAAGGATTGTTTTGAATTTTTTCATAAATAAAATAAAGGTATATAAGAAACAATTAGTAAATTGGATTGAAAATGAAAGGATTATATGATGTAATTGTGTCATTAAGAAAAGAAAACAACAAGCTTCTATCCTAAATTACACCATATAATTCTTACCCATTCTCCTAATTATTCCCCCATACTAGCTGAATCTAACTTATTTGCTTGTGGATCCTTATAAGGAAGGTCCATTTAGCTCATTAATGATACAAAATGAGCATCCCTCATCAATCAGGTTTACATAAGAACTATGAAATAATCTCCTTAAATTGATTTAAGTACACCATTTGTATTATGTACTATAAATGAGAACATATTACTTGCAAGTGTTAAAGTTTGGATTACAATTTACTTGGGCTTAATTCTTCTACCATCAAGTCGAATTCAAGTTTGAGCTACTCTAATAATTTATCCCCTTACATTTGATTTATATGATATTTAGCTTAGCAAACTTGCAAACATAAATGAGCTTGGTATGAGTTTATGTATAAGTTGTGCTTTAAACAAGTATAAGCATCATTGCAATTATTTTAATTGAATTAGATCCAGCGTTATTGAATGCCACGAGTTGAATTCAAAGTTAAATTTTAAATTCGTATTTTAAATTTTTAAATTGAGCTCAAGTTTAAATCAATGTGATATCGTTTCAACACAACTTATTTAAACCTTGATTTTTAACTTTTGACCAAAATGTAAATTTGTAGGGAGACAAAGTGTTAAATCAAAATACGACCTTTCTCTAAATCACCATAAAAGTGGGATTTGGGAATGTCATCCTATGTATGATCTATTTGCTTGTGAAATAAGGGTCGTGATATGCTTGGATATGGAGTATTTTTCTTAGTATGAAATTAGGAGATACTCTTTTGAGCTTTCAAATTCATAATTTATCAAAATCGTTATAATCCAGTAATATAAATATTAATTTCTCAATATGATGGACCAGATTTAATTTCCCCTCACTCCCTATACCTCTCCTCCAAATTGATAGGGATCACGGACCAATCACACACTCTCAAGCTCGTAAGCTTGTACAATTAGCTTGTCAGACTGTTCAAGGCGAGCTAAGAGTTAAGGAGCAATGCATTTCTTACTCTAACTTGCCAAGCTACTTAGCTCTCTATGTTATTTAGGAAGCTGCCAAGGTGATTAGCAAACATACCGACCTGACCCCTCTACAATAGACCCATTCCAAGCATCGAATCAAGATATAGCCAACCTTAGCAATGTCGAGGCCGAGCTTACGATTGTTAAGAATCGATCATTTGAGGCTGACCCAAAAATGAGTTACCCCCTAAGTCAACCTCGATTCAGTCCCAATCGTTTGAGCTACCGAACTATCGACGCTGACCTTACCTGATTGAAATTCACCTCTACTTGGATAATAATATCATAGAGACCATAGAATTAGCAAACCGTGCTATGTCCTTTTTCTAACGTTTGTATTGTCTTTTCTGACAAAGGACATTCTTTTTGTATGATTACATTAATACATCTGTAAATTATTCATCATTTTTTGTAATTTCTTATAACCTAAGACTTATCCTAATTTAGTACTATAAATACTTGAAAATTGTAATAGCTGCAGAGACAACACATAGAAAATACACTGAACTTTTACACTTTCTCGAGCTAAGTGTTTTTTTGCTTACTCTTAAGTTACTCTTATCTAGCTCATTGAGTATGAACTAGTAGTAAGTGACCTATGGCCATACTTGTGCGTCGTATTAAGTATGACCTGAGTTCATGTGAGACGTTGGTACATCATATCCATCGGCGATATATGAGAACTCTTGCTCAACATTTGACTCTCATTTATCTTTCAAACCATCTCACAGTCAAGACCCATCCCTTAGTTATGCGTAATATTAAGCTCGTGTCTTCATCCACGGACCCATATCATAAATCCTTAGAGAAGTTAAAGAAAGAGGAAAGAAGAATAAAAGTAAGAGAAACATTTTTCCTTTTCTTTTAAATATACATACATATATATATGTATGTATATAATAGTTTGTGTAAGTAAAGAGTAAGACGAAACAAGTTAATATGTTTGTCTAAGATGTCTCTCTTTTTTACATTTTTGTGCTTTAATTATAAAGATAATTTAGTAATATTATATGCATATTCCCCCCTTTTCCTTTTTTTTTTCCCCTCTTTTCACCCTAAAATAGAAGTTAAGCGTTTTAGAATTGTTTTTCCACTACTCCCCTATCTATTTGCGTGACCAAATCAATGCTTCTCACTTTCTCTTCATTTGTCCTTGTTTTCCTTCTCTTCACTCTTTATCAAACGTAGCATAAAAATCTACACGTGTATCTAATGATGCTAACCCAATATCTAAGTTACAAAGCCGACATAAGCTGTGTAAACATCCAAAACCTAATGTAATCAAGTAATATATGTTATAGACACGTGTTAGAAGCTTGAAAAGGGAAATATTTCACATTCTTCGGTACACAAGTTAACAAATTATATGACAAGGTGAAAATTTTTATTTTATACCTTCTGTGTATTTTTCATTCACAAGATGAGGAAACATAGTATGAGTAGAAGGGCTTTGTGTCGCAATAGTGTCATACTAGTATAGTGTTCTAGGACGATATGCCACCCAACATCATACCTCCAATGTCATCAAATTTCCTGTTTTCCTTGTTTTTGTTATTTAAACCTGCTAAAAAAGTAATGAAATTAACTACTAAAAGATATTATGGCATTCAAATCAGCAAGGCATTCGGTAGGAAGTTGGAGGAAGGCGTTCATGAAGAAATCATCAATAGGACTAACCCTAGCGACCCCAACCAATCTGCACTTCCCTTCCTCATCCAGCCTCTCTCCTCTGCCACTTCTCATGTTCCCACTTGACTCCTCCGATGTCAACACCGTTTCCACTATTAGCGGAGGAGCTTTATAAATTGTGCCAACCGAAAAGCAGAACTTGGCCTTGAATTGGAGATCAACCTGCCATAGTGTTTGATCAATTCGGTCACAAAATTTTATTCTACTATGACTTCATTTTAGCAGTTCTGCTTGATCATATTAGAAAGAACACAAAGCGGGACGATTTCACAATCACTATGCATGTTTTTTGAATTTTACATCTATAATTAGTAAGTGCACAATTGAACTTTTTATCAAATTTACTGCTTAATTCTCTTCTCATTACTTATACTTATACTCTTCAACCAATAAGTATTTACTACATATTTTTCTAAAGTGACAGCCAATCTAACAAGTTAACAATGCAAATTTTTTTTTTTATTGGAGATTCGACTCCTAATTCGTTCTAATGAAAAATCAGTAATGATACCGTTAGATTAGAATGGTATTAATGAGTTAATATAGCATTTAGTAACTTTGAATTGCAGTTAAACGGGACCATATATTCGTCTTGGTTATACAAGCCAACTTGACAGTCATAAGAACCACATGGTATATGTCGGACTGGAAAATGTACTGAATTTACTGCTCTAAAGGGGGCATCTCATGGGATGAATAATATTGCTTGAAGTTGAAGTTGCATATAGTGTATAGCTAATACCTTGCCAGATTCACGTCCTATCGTCCCTTGAAGATGTTGTGGAAGAATATCAATCTTGAGCAACGGTGGCAATGGCAATCCCAAGATTTTAGTAGTTTTACTGGACAAGGGAGGGATATACAATGTACTCAAGTCAAAAGAAACCGAAACATCATCATTCGATTCATTCCTGATTCCTTTTCCTAACCCATTTCCACCCTCAGCATTGTACTCAAAATCAGGGTATCTAGATATTCCAAGTTTGCAAGCCCCTAGAGTTTTGAAGCTGACCTCATTATAACTAGAAACAGCTTTTGGTGCTTGGGTTTGTGTTTCTATGGAAATGGAAGTTGATTCTTGGTCATTATAGGAAGAGGGGATGAAGGTGATGGATTTTGGTTTAAAGTAGGGTTTTTGGGATGGAATGTTGTAGAAAAAAGGTAGGTTTTGGGAGTTTAGTCTGGTAACCATTGGGAGGAGTGTGGCTGGTGAGGAGGGAATGGAAGAAAAGTGAATGTATGTGGGTGTGGGTTAGCCATTAAAGTTGTGATGGAATAGGAATCCAATCCATGTGTAGCAACTAAAAGCATAAGCCTGGTTTTTTGTTTTTAGAAAAGTCTGAATCCCTTAGGATATGTGAAAATATGTGGTTGGTGTGCCATGAGGTGGACCTCGGTTTTTAGTCACCTTATCTTTGGTTTTGCCCAACCGTTTGACATATGGCACTAGAGCAAATGATATGACATGCAGTAGACCTAATGGGATAGATATATGTTATCCTAAAATTATGGTAATATTGTTTCCACTTATCACATTTATTGTTTCCATTATTTAGTTGTTTTATCATGATTAATGAAACATCATTGCGACAATAAATTTAGAATAATTAATTCGAATTCAACCTTATCAATATAGAGGTTTTCTAATTGATTGTAGAATTAAGGTATTTAGATCTATATTCTGTGAAGAGAAATCTAATTTAATAAAATCATATTTTCGATAAAAAGAATTTAGAAACCTTTCAAGTTCTCAATCACAAAATAAGCTTAATATATATAATTGGTAAATTTATAAATTTACAAACCATTTTTAAATCATAATTTATTGAATTAACTATCCGCTGCTAAAAAAAAATATAGCGTGAAAATTTACAATAGAATTCATAAAATAATTTAATTGTTAACGATGTTTAATTAAACTTAATAAGTTGTTTATATTGACACGATGGAATAAACCCAAATACAACCAACTAATTGCTCCCGTAATCATGGAGCCATTTGAACGGATAACTAATTGACTTAGACCTAAACATGGGGCGAGTCAGAACTGTGAGCCACCTTGGAACCAAACCACTTGTTTAAAACTAAAACCAATCATATGATTTCAACCCGTTAATAGGACTTACTTGTTTGGTGGGTCTAATATAGGTGAACGGTTTAAACCTAGCGAGTTAACCAGGTAGGACTGCTAACATTAAAAAAAAAAACAAAAAGAAAAATTGGCATTGCTAGCAAAACGTGAAAAATCAAGTCATGGGGAAATTTGTCAGGCACTATGGCCTACTTTATAGCCTGACAAGACAGTTAGACGAGAGAAATAAGGCCTAAGAGCATCCCTATTGATGCTCCGTGATACGGGTTTCGAGAGATGGACAACTTTACGTGACGTCCTTCATCATTGGAGTTGGGTCTTTACATTTTTTGGGGTCCTTGAGGTGCCATTTTCTTTTCTTTTCTTTTTGTTTATTTTTTTAAGTGTTATTTTTATTAAATGTTTATATTATGAGTTCCTTAAAAAATATAAATAAATATTAAAAATCTCAACTTAAAAGCCTTAGAGATAAAACAAAAGGGTTTATAAAAAAAGAGATTTTTAAATTATTGATATAATATTTAAGAATTATAAACGGGATTCATATGGATGGAAATGCTCAAAAAGGAAAGAGAAAGAGAAGGAGAGGGGAAAGGGGTAGGGAAAATGAAAACACATCAAAGTTAAAAGACAGACATTAAATATGAATTAAATTGTAGAGATCAGTCCATGCGAGCAATTATTCAAATTTTAAATAATTTTATAAAAAGAATAAAATTCAAAAAAAAAAAAAATTGAGCCGAGTAACAGTTTCAAGAAACAGCCCCCCAAGGCCGGTTAAGGTTCCAGCTTTTGGGAATCGAGAACCGGCGGATCCAAGACTAGTTCTGGGATGGTTCCAGAGGTCTAAATAGACAAATGGAAACGAGCCAAATTAGTAGAGGTAGTCGAATGTTAAGATCATCTTTTATGGCTTTCTCCCTTTTCAATCCTGCTCGCGCTACCTCATGTAGAAGCATTGTTCATTTGTTTTACCACCGAATCCAATGGAACGTCGTTCCCAATTGACTAAGGCTCAAAATCCAGTTTAGCCTCCACAACATATCAAGTTCCTTAATGAAATGTATGATAATTCACCACATGCGGACGCCCTTGCCCAGAGGACTAGACCAATCCAATACAAGGATCATAATACAGCACAACCTCTTGTGCCGCATTCCGTGCATGCCTTTTCCATAAAAAAATGCATTACTTTTAAGAGTTTTAAAAGGGGGCTTTTATTTTGTCCATTTTATAAACTAAACATAATACTAAATATTTTGTCCTATTCAATCCCTCGAAATTATGCCAAAACTCACACAAGGAACAGAACATCAGCCCAATAACATCATCAGCTATACTCTCAATAATGTCAAGGAAACGGATAGTGAAGTCCAACCAACAACGTTCGACATCCCAAAATGGCTTTGCAGAGGTTGGAGACCTAATAATTGGGCGTAGAAATAGCTACACCCTCTTGGCCACCACCTCAAATATTTCCCCAAATGGCTGGTCTAAAAATTATGGATGTTACTTGTGTGGCAGACATCAGACTTCAATATAATGTCCGTCTGTCTCTCATTATCCTCATTCAATGAGCTGCGCAACGAAGTTGTTGCATCTTTACAGCTTTTCAAGTGCCGCTCCAGCCCCAGGCCCCCCACGTGCACCAATAATGATGTCCACTAAGACGCCTAGGCCCCTCCCAAACCCAAATGAGTAATGGCCCTACCTGCATTGTATACACTCTTTTAAATTGAAAGTTGAAACAGGTGATAAAAGACAGCATGATTAGCTTTCTTGGGGTCAATGCCAGCAGCATCCCATCGTGAAATTCCATTGCCCTGACAGGTGGTAAAATCATCAACCATTTACTACTAGTTAATGCCTCTGCCCAGAAAATCAGGAGAGGTAGAGCAGAAGAAACTGCAGTAATGAAATTTAAGATAAGGAAAGGAGACCCGATAATTACAGAAGAAAACCCAAGGAAACATGGAAAACATCAAAAAAGAAAACTCGAGTAACTTTTTACAAATGGCAACAACCATAACACACAATTACCCTGGCTAAAGAATGACGATCGGCTCCTAAATTTGATCAAAACATCACTCAGGATCCCACTCTTCTGATGTTTCCTAGAATTAAGTAGCGCATGCCTGTGATTTAGCAGAAGGCACAAACTAGAACTAATATATAATACATTGGCTGCAAAATTAGTAGATACGGTCAGCAGACGAGGGAGGATCTGAGTGAAGTAGGAATGAGTGTGCATGATGACCAACGGATGACAGATTCAGAGACCACGAAATCGAGCTTCTCACACTCGCCAAGACCGATAGTTCTATTTCTCTTGTTATGGATACCAAATATCCTGCCCCCACTGATTCCATCGGATCTCTTCACTTCAGAGATTTTGCACTCCACTATTCTTCCCTCCTCTTCTATACAATAAGGGGAATTCGGTAAATCTTTTTCCAAGCTAAACTCTGAATAAATTGAGAAACGCTTGAATCAGATAATAGGACAGCTAAATAGACTTTTGGAAGTAAAAGCAGACATCCCGTTACCTCCACTCAGGGCGCCGGCTAAAGATACTTTGGAGGAATATCCCAATGTAGTTCTCTCATGTTCATTGATGGAACTAGCGCTGAAGAAGGCAAAGCTTGGCATTGAGCTAATAGGAGAAGAGAACTCCAACCCGTCGCAACTGCCACATTGGAAAGAAAAACCAGCAGAAGCAAAGCAAGGAGTTGATGGCTCAATGAGAAAAGGGGAAAATGATGATCTGCATGAAAACGTGGGTGATTGAGCACCACATGTGATATGTGTTCCAGCGCCAAAGCTTATATCCTGATCTCTGCTCAGAAATGGAAATGGGGTAGAAAATGAATCTCCACCATTTTCAAACTCTTCAAAACGTGGACTCCCTCGAACATTACGCTCTTTAAGATTTAGTAGCTTGTCATCCATCGACAAATGGTCTACAGCAACAAGGAAAAAGAATAATTATCAAATCTACTAGAATCAACCGTTTTTCCATTTTAAGTCAAAGAGAAAAGGCTTTTCCATCAAATTTACAGCATACTTCAGCATCAGCCTAAATCAGAAGAAGTACTAACCACAGTGACAAAAAACCCTAATCAACAGGGAAACAGATTAGCTCATTCACACCCATCACTTTATGAAACAACCATAGGTTCATGATATATCAAATCAGGGCAATGGATGTTGAATTCATGATCTGCTAAGAAGACATTATATTCTTCTATGCATTTATTTTGCTAAATGAACTAACTGTACAAGGATATGTTAAGGTTAAGAGAAAATATGGTAGTTTTGTTGATTGAAAGAAAATATAACACAACCACTGGCTATAAAGGCTTATATATCCAGAGCTAAAGGTCCTATTGCAACTCCAGGGGAGAAAAACATCTGTATATCCTTCCCTACAAGCTATTACAAGTAGTTAATCATAGACTCTAATAACAGTAACTAACTAGCCAGGTTGGCATATGAGCTGTACATGAGCTGGCAGTGATCATCTGGCATTTGCTACGTTGGCCTTCCCCTTCTGCCACCCACCCAACAAATCCCAACAAATCCTTCCCTTACCCAGCTTATTCCTCCTAATATATACCCGTTATAGTTATTAGACCAATTATTAACATCCATGACAGGATCATAGTAAGTGAATGATATTCTTCTGAGTTCTTAGCACACTTATGATACAATTCATAGCATTACAGCATCATTTTAGTTTCTCGTGGGTTCTCACAATTCCAGATGCCATAAACCCAAGCTTTTTTAAAATTCAGCTAGGCTTCCACCTAATTGAGACGATAAACCATTTTTCAGTTAAGGCAACTTCACTTTACT
Organism: Lumnitzera littorea; assembly: GCA_024138015.1. Taxonomy (NCBI): domain Eukaryota; kingdom Viridiplantae; phylum Streptophyta; class Magnoliopsida; order Myrtales; family Combretaceae; genus Lumnitzera; species Lumnitzera littorea. Next base: position 2,976,375 of record JAMXBB010000002.1, on the reverse strand, counting down.
GTGCAGAAACTTTCTTGCATGGGACATGTGAATAAATCGTTACTATATCTTGATCGGCCAAATGCTATTGTAAATAAAGCAATTCAATTTTACCTAGAACCTCCTTAGCTGTAAGCCTTTGAGAAGGATCAGTACACAGCATGCCCTTGATCAAAGACTTTGCGGATGCGGAAATGCTGTCCCAAGGATCAGATGGAAATCGCAGATCAGCCGCCCTGACAGCATCAAATATGCGTGACTTGGTCTTACCCCAAAAAGGGGGCATTCCACTTAATAAAATATATAGAACAACTCCAGCACTCCAAACATCAGCAGCTTGGTTATAACCACCAGCCAACACCTCTGGAGCAATGTAAAAAGGACTACCAACAGTTCCATGAAGACTCTTTCCTGCCCAGCCCAAACAATTGAATTCATATTTAATAAGATATAGAAGAAAGAACCAGAATATCTCACCACGACAGCAACAAGAATGAGACTTTACCCGGCTGAATGTAAGTGGCAAGTCCAAAATCAGCCAATTTAATCGGTGAAGAGGAAGCTTTAGTTGCCAATAGAATGTTCTCAGGCTTCAAGTCTCTGTGAACCACTCCATTTTCATGACAATATAGAACTACTCGCATCAGATGCTTGAAAAGTACCCTTGCCTCAGTCTCAGAAAACCGTCCATGCTTCTCTATTTGGTGAAAAAGCTCCCCTCCAGCACAAAGTTCCATCACCAAGTGAACATAGTCCTCCTCCTCATAAACCTCTTTAAGATGCACAACATTTGGGTGGCCAGACAACTGGGTCATTATTTCAATCTCAAGCTTGATACTATGAACATCCTCAGCAGTCACGAGTCTATCTTTAGAAATCGACTTACAAGCCAAGACCTCCCCAGTCAACTTGTCAGAGCAGGCTCTAATAACACCAAATTGACCCCAACCCAACTCTTCACCAAGCGCAAACCGGTCTTTCAGATTAGAAGTTTCCTTCGCACCTAAGATGGTCTCCTTCAAGCTGGAGACTTTGTAAAAATTGCACGTCTTTTGCGATGATCGCTCCTCACTGCTGCTGTTGCTCTTGGCAACAATAGCCATACCAAGCCACCACAGCCCTCGATCACAAATAATATCACAATTATGCCTCAAAATCGAATCTTTTCGCTTCTTCCAAGTTTCACTCACTGAAAAATTATTCAAGCCCCTTTTTATTTCCGGTTGATGCCGAAGCCAAATTACAAATTCAAAAACCTTCAATCTCCTCAAAGAACATACATCTAGGAACTTCTCAACCAAATTTTCATCTGAAACACAACGGAACCAAACCGATACTGATTAAACTGTCTAAATCGAATGCTTTAAAATGTCAAACCATGAAATATATCAATAAAGAAACAAGCAACTAAGCTTGGTCTTAACCAAATACATGTTCATATAAATAATCGAGCTGCATTCAGAGTGTAAATACTCTAATGTAAAATCAATCAAGCAATTCGTATCAATATTTTTTGAAAGATTTCAACATGAGCTAGGGTTTTGAAATATGAAAGCCCTAATAAAACGACAACAATAAATTCGGAATACAATTACCTTATTCGGGGCGAGATCCGGATCAGAATCGTACAGAGCAAGAAAATCCGGTCGAGCGAGAGAGTGAGAGAGAAAGGAGTGAGGGTTGTCTCCTTCTGCTCTCCTCTCCTTCGGTTTTAGCTTTCTGTGTTGGTGTGTTGTGTTGTGTTGTGTTGTGATTCTGCGTTGTCTATGAGTTTTTTGGAAACATATTGTTTCCGTCCTTTTTTTTAAAAATTTTTTTTCCTTCCTTTGAGTTCCTATTTTTATTTTGAAAATGATAGGAAGGGAGTGACGGCTTTTCTATGATTCTAGACGCGAAATGTCGCTTTTAAATCTGGTTTTAATCATGGCCTAGATTCCTTATTTAGTGGTATCCTGTCTAACAATGGATAGGTTTTATTTATTTACTTTGGTATCTTATCCTTTTCTAAATTTATATTACTTTCAATCTCAATTACTCTATATATACTTTTCTCTTATTTTTCTCTCCTTATCTCAAGATGGTAATAACATTATTATCCAAGAAAACCTATACACCTCAAGATCAATATTTAGAATTAAATCCGAATAAGATATCGAATTTTTAATTGATTAAAATAAATAACAAGCATTATGTGTTAAATGGATCGAACCTTTAAGTAGTTAACATAGATAATCAATAATCAATGTTATGATAAATGATTCAAATAGAATATTAAAACTTAGAAAAATTATGAAATATTATTAAATGTGTTAAATAGATTGAACCTTTAAGTAGTTAACATAGATAATCAATAATCAATGTTGTGATAAATGATTCAAATAGAATATTAAAACTTAGAAAAATTATGAAATATTATTAAAGTTTTAATCATCTATTTAAATCACTTATTATAATGTCGATACTTACCTTATTTACTTGAAAATTCGATCCTTTAACATTGATCATCTATTTAACTACTTGAAAATTCGCTCATTTATTTGAACTTAGATCTAAAATATCGATACTTTTGTATACAATTTTCCTTTATTATCTCTCATCATACCATTTATATTTTGGTAGATGTCCTATTTAATATCTAAATTTTATCTATTTTATAATTAACTACCTTAAGTTAAACATGTCAACTTAATACATAAACTCCACCCATATTTACAAATAAGTACCTAAATTTTTTTCCATTTATACAATTAACTACCAAAATTTACCATTTTCACAATTAATAATATAATATAAGTATTATAAATGACCTTCAAAAGTTTATAAGTAGTAAATTAAAACTTTTGAACTTTAGGTAATTAATTATAAAAATAGACAAAGTTTAGATACCAAATGTGACCCTCATCCTTTATATTTTATCTATATCATTAAAGCTCAAAGAGGTTTAAATAACCACAATTTACAAATCATCTTTAGACTTACCTATTTATTCTCTATCTAATATTATTTAATAAAAAAACTAACATTAAAATAACTTACCTATTCACCTTGTATCTAATATTATTTAACAATAAAATAAAATTAAAATAATTTATTAAAATTATAAATAATAGGTAAATATATGAACTTACTCAAATTTTTCTTTTCTCAAATCTTCTCCTTCTCTCTTCCCATTAATATCTCTTTCTCCCCATATTTACCACTTTCCCTTAAATCTCTCCCACCTTAACCCCAAGAACATCCATGTAACTATCACATTAGAGATGAATTCCTATACATTCACAAACAAATCCATTCAATTCTCAATAAAGTTGACCTTAATGTCGTGAAAATTAACCTATCACTAAGTTTCTCCTTTCTTTTTCTCATATACCATTTTTATTAATATATTTATATTATCTATTGAGACATTTATATAATTTTTTAAGATGGTAAATTTTTCTTTAGAGAATAAAATTAAGAAAAAAGATCATCGCAATAATTGGAGGGGAAGAAAACATTTCAAATATTATAATTTTTTTAAAGGAAAAAAATTACTCCAAATATTTAGTTAGTATGAGATAAACGATAATTTATTATCTTAATCTTTCTAAAAGTGGTAAAAATGAAAACATTTCTTCTAAGTATTACCAAAAGAAATATTAAGGAAAAAATTCCTAAAAGACAGTCATGCAAATATCCCATAATCCTATCTGCTTCTTTTTTTTTTCTTTTCAAATTGAATATTATCTTTTTGTATACTTTTTTGAGTATTCATCTTTAATAATGTATTTAACATGATAAATTATACTATGAAGTAAATAAATTATGCATTATTAGCATTATCATTCTACTTTGAATTAAAGAGGATGAATATTTATCCAGTTTTATACTATTGATATTATTTAATAATTTATATATTAAACATTTTTTCCATATTTATAATACTTACTATTACATTTAATTAACTATGTAATTTTATCACGATATTAATATTTTAAATATTTGATGTTATTAAACTTACACACGCAAAGTGAGTACGACGTCTACTTGTTTTAAATATATATTGCATATGCATGGTCTTATTAGTACTATTAAAGGCAAATCTTTTTTTTTTTCAATGTATTTATTATATAATTTAGATTTCATTTCACATAATAATTCATATCTAGCTATTTCTTTAGATACTAAAGAAATTCAGAGGGAATCTCAACATAAAGAAATCTATTAAAATAGTTTATCGTCCTGTTTTAGGAAATTTTATGATACAGTTACTCAAAAGCAACCATTAACAATAAATAACCTCGATTTATAATAAATTAAGGTCATTGATAGTAGAAATAAGCTATGGACAACCCATGAAAGCCATTAATAACTCCTATAAAAATTGTTAACAATCTTATTTTTTATTATCCACATTTACTTTTCCTTTTGATTGGCCTTATTTATTGTAAATCGGAGTGATCTATTAAAGTCAAACTGATCATATGGTGACTTTTAAGTGATTATATCGTAAAAAGCTCCTTTATACTCCTTTAAACCAATGCTTCAATTATATAAATGAAATTAGAGGCCAAATCTTTGTATCGTAATGGTATTAATACTAGTTTCCCATACATCGAGTTCGACCGAGTTCAATTCCCTTTCTCCTAGAGGTATAATATAATAGTAGTTGGCAAAAAAAAAATTAAAAATATATGAATAATGTTTTAGAAATATTGGAAATTAATTAAATTGTGGAAATTTTGAATAAGTTCAAGCAAGAGAGATAAAATTATTTCAACTGATGTATTATTGTGTTATTGAAGTGTTTGTGTCAATCAATTCAACCAATATGTCATTTTCAAGGTTTTAAGTGAATTCTTTCAAATGGATGGTTTGGATGAGTTGATAACTACACAAACTCATCCAGATCAAGATTAAAATCGCTTTCAATAGTCATGATCTTTAGAAGAGTTATAACTCATGGAATTAATGAAAAGTGATGAAGTATATACTTCTTATTTTTGTAGCATTTTTTAGCATAAATTTAAGTGATTTTTCCATATACCTATTCTTCTCTCAATAGTCAAAACAATAAGTCTTGAAAAAAGTATCCATATTTTCTATAAATTTTCTTGGAAGAGATACACTTATCCTTAGCAAACTCTGTATAGGGCATGTAAGAATCTTTAAGGAAAGCATTTTTTATGTGCCTCTAAATGTCATTTATTTTCCGCATTTTTCTAAAATTTTCTAATAAACGGTTATTTTATTCCTTTTTTCCACTTATTCATGATAGCTTCATAATTATTTTAGTATTCTAATATTACATAAAGTGTATATATGCATGATGTACGTTATTCAATTGTTTTTTTTAATCATGGGTTACCTTGTTTACCCTCTCTTTAAGTTAGAGCAAATAAATAATTACATTAATTGTCTTTGTTTACGTAAGAGTTATTAGATATTAATTATGTCTTAGTTGGCATCTGAATGATAATTTTAACTTTCCACTATGTTATTAATAGGGACATTGGCAACCTAAATAAAAGCCAAACTCAATTCATCAAAACATCCCTTGCCCCTTTCACATATTTCCTCATTGAGTTCACCGTTGAAACTCTAACACCAGTCCTACTTTTCAATCATATAACCTGTTAACTCTTAGGTCGACAGAAGACTTCCTTGATAATAAATAAGAAAGGAATTGCTAATACATCTCAACGAAGTGGGCCATGTAGTAGCTAGGTCTCAACTCTTATGAACTCTTCACAATAAAGGACATGAACTAGAATGGATTCCATCTCCAGTGTATGTGTGAGATGTCAATGTTGCTACTAACATTGTAGAAAATGGATAATCTTCAAAGGCGCTTCCATAGATGTAATGTATAGAGTTGGAGGATATGGTCTTTTTATGTAGTATATCCAGTTTTTCCCAAGTGTCCAAAAGACATAATAAATGACTTTAAAAGTAGTAGTTGTTAAAGGCAAGATTTTTGTAGACAATCAAAGTAATTGCAACAACAAATATATGGAGTTATAGGTTAAAATTTTTGAAGTTGATTATTGTACTAGCTGAGTTAGTGGTTGTACTTGCTTTTTTGTTCAACGTTCATCAAGTGAAGGGAAATTTGGTAGTTTATTTTATAGGTGGTATGTAATTTTAACTATCTACTTAAATATCATTTATCTACTTGTAAAAAAAGGGAAAAGGTAAAATTACCATATGGATACTACATGCACAAAATAAATGTTCCTTACATTTTTAGATAACAAAGACACTCAATTGAACATTTTTTAGAGTTTTTAATACAAAATCGCATCTTCTAAAATTATAAACACTAAAGTGCGAAACTTTAAAAGTTTAAGAACTTCCTTAGCCTTTTCCCAAGCTTTAACTTAATTAAAATATTACATGTAATAGACATGTATTTGTTCTATTTCAAGCTTTTACCAATTTTCTTTTATAGCACAATTTTCAAATGTAATTTTATGTTTATGCCTTTTTTTATAATAAGGTTACATATAATTTTGATTTATTAGCATTTATAATTGTGTCGTACTTGTCTAGTGTCCACTAATCCCTAATTATATTAAGTTTGAGTATTATAATTCATTTTAACCTAAAATTTGTTATACTTTGCATTAGTACGAAATGTCATAAGATAAGTTCTTATTCCAAACTTTTAGAAGATGTAACTATGATAGGATCATGCAGCTATAGTGGAACTTACTCGACACCTCTATTATATACACTATAAGTTTTATATTTAGGAGTTCCTTATTTATTTATTTATTTTTGGGATACACACAAGCTACTATTATATATATACCTTAAAATATGGCTAACATATATAATTAAATTTATGAAATAAAAGAAAATTTCAATCAAGATGGTCAACTTATAATCTACTATTATAAATCAACTCCTTGTCAGCTAATTAATTCTTTATTAGTTATCACATATTCAAATTAAGTTGCTAATTGATTTGTGCTATTTGCATACTAGTGATAGTAATTTCTAATTTAAATATCATAATTTAAAATGTGAATAATTATAGTGTTTTAAACCCAACAACAAAAAAAGGGATAAGGAAAGTATTTATATCACATTTTGTATACAAGAATGGAATGGATGGAGAGCGGAATGACAAATGCTTTCCCATGTTTGGAAATGTATATGGAATGAAATAGAATTAAATGTATATATTGTAATAACTATAAAAAAAATACCCTTAATTGTGAATTTCCTCCTCTATTGATGCAACGCAAAGAAAATGCAATAATGAATTGAAAAAGAGGAGAAAATAAGGGATGTTAAGAGTCGAATGAAATTTGTGAAAAATGATTAACTAACTCAGTTAGTTATGGGCCTAATATATTTATACATGCAGTAAAAGAGAAGGTGCATAACTAATTGTGTAAGCCTAACTAACTAAAATGCAATATGTACAGTATAAAGAAAATAAATAATATGCTCAATATCTAACATCCCTCCCCTTAAGTTGGTGCTTCATGAAGGTCCAACTTAGTAGAAAGGAAACGTGAAGTAGACTCTATTATGGGCTTTGTAACCAAATCCGCAAGCTACAATCTCAATGGTACATGAATAATATGTAAAAATCTAGCCATGACGTGATCTCAAGTGAAATGAACATTTATAGCAATGCGTTTCGTCTGATTGTGCACACATGGATTGGTGAGAATAAATTATGCAGAGTGGTTGTCACAACATAAGGAAATAGGGAGTTTAACCTCAACACCAAGATCACATAAGATGTAAGAAACCCACATAATTTCTTTAGTCGTAGTAGCCATGCATCCATACTCAGCCTCAACGAAGGATGTAGAGACTATAAGCTATTTCTTAGTCTTCCAAGAAACTAAGGTAATGCCTAACAAAACACAATATCCACTAATAGATTTGCAATCGATTAGATAAGCACCCCAATTGGAATCGAAATAACCAATAAGGGATAAAGAATTAGTGGCTGAATAAAGAGACCTAGAGAAGAAGTTCCTTTAATATACCAAAGCAGATGAAATACACTTTGCAAATGTGTAGAACGAGGGGAAGACATGAACTGACTAAGGCGATAGACAATAAAAGAGATTTCTAGCCTTGTTAATGTCAAATACAAAAGAAGTCCCAATAAGCATCTATAAAAGGCAGGATCTAGTAGTAGATCACCTAAAAAATCATCAAGTTTACACCCAACTAGTATTGGAGTCACAACAGGCTTTACATTAGTTAACTTAACATCAGATAGAATATCCATGATGAACTTCCATTGGTTAATAAGAAGACCTAAACTTGTACGACACAACTCAAGTCTTAGGAAGAATCTTGCATGTCCTAAGTTTTCAATAGTAAACTTAGAATGCAATGATGACTTCAAATCAGCAATAAAAGTCTCACTTGTTCCTATAAATAACACATCATCAACATAAAGAAGAACAACAGTAAATTCATTTGGCCTAACATAAGTAAACAACGAATAGTCACTCTTAAACTGAATGAATCCTTAATCAAGTAAAAATTTGGAAATTTTAATGTTCCACTGTCAAGAAGCTTGCTTAAGCCCATATAAAGAGTGTTTAGTCTTGCAAATTTGATATGGAAGAGCTTTGGAATAACCCAATGGAGGTTGCATATAAATTTCTTCATTAAGATATCCATGAAGAAATACATTATTGATATTAACTTAGAACAAAGGCTGACCCTTAGCCATAGCTATTGCTAACAAAATATGTACAGTGCCAAACTTGGTGACTAGAGAAAAAGTATCAGTAAAATCTTCCCCTTCAACTTGGTTATAACCTTTAGTAACTAGTTTAGTCTTATATCATTCAACTTCTCCATTAAGCCTAAACTTTACCTTATATACACATTTAGACCCAATGGCCTTTTTCCCTTTAGGCAAACCCGTGAGCTCCCACGTATCATTCTTTTCTAAAGCTTTAAGCTCTAAATTCATTGCATCAACCCACTCTTGGTGTTTTATAACTTGTGAATAATAAGAGGGTTCAGGAATAATTAATACATTGGCCAAGAAATAAATGTAATCAAGTGGAAAAAGTGTAAATGTGTTGTCATGTAGTGAAGGATGAGTATGTGGTAGAAGTATTTGCAACACAAGCATCAGTAGAGTACTGAATATTATATGTATAATCTTAAAGCCATTGAGGTGGCTGTCTTTTCCTAATCAAACGTTTGAGAGCAACGGGTAAAGTGGTTTCAAGTGTTTGAGGTACAGAACGGTCATCAAGCTAAGATGAAGATTGTATATCAGATGAGTAAGGAATTGCATGATTAACAAATAGAACAAGCAGTATAGGACAAGTAGATGGATGTAAGGCAATGGAATTAGTGTCTCAAAAAGGAAAAATATGTTTATAGAAAATCACATCACGACTCATGAAAAGTTTCTTGGCAGCAAGATCATATACTTTATGTCCTTTCTGTCCTTGTCCATAACCTAAGAATATACATCTAGTACCATTAAGATCAAGTTTGTTGTGAGTAGGCATAAAGGGAGCAAAGCATAAACAACTAATGGTGCATAAATGTGTGTAATCAGGTTTTTGGCCAAGCAAAACCTCATGAGGTGATTTCCATTATAATATAGGCATAGACATTTTGTTAATGAGACATGTGGTAGCTAAAATACACTCACTCCAAAACTCCTTAGGTAAGTTGGTGTAAAGTCTTATGGAAAGGATAGTGTCAAGTAAGTGATAGTGTTTTTGTTTAACGCAACCATTTTTTTTAGGTATATAAGTCATGGTATGTTGATATATAATGATAAGGTTATTAAACAATGACTTACATGAGAAGGACATAAATTCCAATCCATTGTCGGTGCGAATAAATTTTGGTATAACACCAAAGTAATTATGAATATGGTAAAGAAATGTATCGATGATATCACTCACTTAAGATTTATATTGAGTTATATATGTCCATGTGCAACGACTAAAATAATCAAGAATGGTAAGAAAGTAAATTTGCCCCTGTAATGGAAGTAAGATTATAAGGTCCCTACAAGTCCTTATGCAATAAATGGAAAACATATGGTAATCTGGTTAAGCTATGATGAAAGGGTTATTTGTGTATATTTGCTTTATGACAAATGGAGCAAACAAAATTATCTAAACTCATGTATTGACATATATTCAAATGTTTAAGCTTTGTGACGGAGGTGTAACTAAGCCTAACATGTAAAAGATGAGCTAAGCTAGCTTTATTACAATAGAATGAACTAAAGAGTGTTTACAAGGAATTTCAGCACAATGAACAACAGAATTAAGACTAAGCATATAAAGTCTATACTTCTCTTTTGCTTATGTAATGATTGTATTAATCTTTTGGTCCTAAAATTTACACATTTCAAATGTAAAAGTAATGGTCAAGTTCTGGTCATGCAAAAGTCTACTCATAGAAAACAGATTATGGGTAAACTTTGGAACCAAAAACACATTTTCAAAGTATAATTTGTGGTGTTAAGGTGATAATGCCAACAATAGAAACTAACTTGAGAGTGCCATTAGGAAGTTTAATTTGTATTGATGTTTGAAGATGATGTTTCTATTGTAACAAATAAAGATAAAGGGTCATATAATTAGTGTCCCCTATATCCACTATCGATGAACCTCTTTTGTTATTCAACACACTAAAATAATGCACAAGAGAAGGAAGATTATTGGCAAAATGCACCATGTTTGCTGCTGAACACCTACTATCATTAAGTCCTTATTTGTCCTTCATCAACTCAAAATAGACATCCTGAAGAAACTTAGGATCTGATGTCTATGAATAACTAGCAAAACCCGCATTACAATCAGAATCATTAACTACATGTTCAAAAGAAGTATCAATATGTTGGAGTTTCTTATCTGCTACACAAAAGGATGCTGAAGAACTCTTAGACCCCTTAACCAGCCTCTTCCCTTTATACCAATCAAGGTACCCTATAATTTGAGAACACTTATCCATTGTATGCCCTCTAGACTTACAGTTTTTGTAATAAAGCTTTGATGTATTAGCCCCTCGTTGCTTTCTCAAGTCCACATTTCCTTTACCAACAATAAAAGCAACATAATCTAATCCTTGATTGAGATTAATAGTGAGTTGTTCTTGCTTCTCAATTTGTTGAACTAAACAAAATGCATGATTAATAGTGGATAGAGGATCCATTCCTAATATCTTATTCCTAATAGTCTCATAATTGTCTAACAAGCCCATGAGAAGTTGAATTAATCTATTTTGTGATTTATACTCCATTATTTTCTTTTTCAAACCACACGAATAGCTTGATAAAGAACCACAAGCATAATCATGATAACTAATTAAGACTTGTAATTCATCTCAGCATCATTTAAGTTTCTTGTAATAAACTCCAACCGATAAATTTCCTTGTTTTAGGTTACTTATTTCATGCTGTAGTTGATAGACCAATGGTACATTTACATGACCATATTACTCTTCAAGTTCACTCTAAAGCTTTGAAGCCAATAGTTTATACAGATAATTCTGTGAAATATCACTACTCATCGAATTAAGTAGCCAACATCGAACCATATAGTCTGGTACGCCCCGAAGTCATAGAATCGCAACAGTCCCGCCGTGTAAACCATTCTATGATAGTAATTGGCCTCACAGTGCCTACCATAGAAATGATCTACACAAGACGTCAACGACTCCTCGCTTTGAAGTAAACAGTTCGAATAACAATTATACTACAATTATGATAAATATTACAAATTTCTAATAAACATAAATAATTATAAGTAAGTCCACAGAGCTTCCCATGAAGTTTTACATAATCACCACAGTTTGCTAATTTACATAATAACTATCAATCTTTAATCTTTAACTACAAGGTCTGTCTAGTTACACATTATACTAAGTAACTTGATCCTCACACCCCCGGCTTCAAAAGGACTAACCTCTGGGTAATTGTAAGGCGGCATAGTACTTAAAATGTTCAGAAATCAGAACCTGCAAAAAGATCTATAAGGGTATGAGCAACTACAGCTCGGTAAGCTGAATTGGAGACTCGTGAATGCATACAAGCACAAACAGAGTTATCAAACAATTATTTTCATGCAATGCAACAATCAAGTGTCATCGCACAACGTAGTCCGGTCCGTTGTGAAATCAGAGAAATTTCACCCGCTCCAATCCGGGTTGAGGAGTTTCATGTTATGCAGCAGCTCACAACCAAACCCAAGCTTGTGCAATGAAGACCTCACTCCTCCCATGACTACCTTCGAACCATTGACTTCACCCTCGCCGCGACCTCCTCTCCTGTCACTTAGTTCGACTAAGGATGAAGAAGGGACCATTTTGCAATCCTACGCTATCCCTTTCGAAAGGGTCGGTATTTGGTTGGAGAATCCTATGATCTCCTAACGAGTTGCAATGCATAACATTTTTGGTTATTAGGGTCGACTAAGATTAAATTCCGTTTAGGGTGTTCAAACAATTTCATACCAATTCAATCAGTCACAAAATCACTCACAATACAAATTTCAACACGAATTCAGATACATCAAACACATGCATAAACTACTTACAATCACAATCATATACAAGCCCAAGTCTCCGAGTACTATAAAACTAGTATTTTATTACAATAAGTAATAACTCAACTTACTTGGAATTACTCGATCGCTCGATTCCTCAATTGCAAGCTGATGTGTCTCTGGGTATCCTATAATACAAATAGGTCTTTTTAGTACTTATAATTTATGGTTTCATATTCTAAGTTATATTTTAACTCATTTTTTCCATGTATACCCATTACGTCCTAATGATTCGTTGTACTCTATTTCGATATTCGAATCCTAAATGAGATTTTAAATTTTTTATTCCTAAGCCTTAAATATGCTCGAATCTTAATGTGAAATTAATCACATTAAGCTTAAGTGTCCAAATATCCTATTGGGTCGTAATTTGGTATTCTCAACTATTCGGTACATGCTAACCCTAATTGAAGTATTGGATTTATTCCCGATGTGTGAAAATCTTATATTTTGAGACATTTACTTAAAATTAAATGTTATTTCAGATTTATTATTTTTCTTATTTCTATTATAATATTACCTAAATAACCCTATTTTTTTAGATTTATTAATTTACAATTTCACATATTACTAATTTCTTATATTAATTACCTAATTTCCTAAATTAACCATACTTATTACTCCAAAGGCTAGGATTAGGGTTCCACTACAGAGATTAACATCCCTAAACATCTAATTAATATCTAAATCAGTAATTAACATTTTAATCACCTAATTAACCCCAAATCACCCAATTTTTCCATCATTTTAGGGCTAAAAATTAACTTAATAATTTCGAAAATTAATTTTAAAAAAATGGCTTCATAGCACTGTTCTATATCATATGAGCATCTTACAGAAAAAAATTGAGCTCCAAACTACACTCCTAAGTCTATTTATTTTCCGTTCTAATAATGTTCGGTTTTGAATAATTTGTTAAGAACCCTATATTTTCAAAAGTAATTAAACTAAATAAATATTTTTCCCTAAATCTACATACAATAAAACCTCATAATAACAAGTTTCATAATTTTCTGGGTAAAATAACTAATTTTACAAAATTATTCAAAATCGGGGTAAATAAGGGACTAACCGATTCGAAGCTTTCTGGCCGTCCAAACCCAGTCCAAGGTTGTCGGCCGCCCTAGATGGTGGGTCTAGTGTGGGGTGGTGGTGGTGGCTCGGTCCCAGGTGGTGGTGAGAGGTGGGTTTAGCTCATTTGCTCAATCTGCACAGTTTTCCTTTTTTTTTTTTCTAGATTTTCTCTCGATTTTTTCAATTTTCCTATTTTTCCCAAATACTAAACTGTCCAAATGACTTCTGGAAATTTTTCTTCTATTTATAGACGATTTTTGTAATTATTATGCATTAATTTGACAAGACTTTGCCCATTTTTCTTGATTTTTGGCTTTTATGTTGTCAAATTTTAATTGGTTGATTTTTCTTTTACAGATCTAGACCTGTCACGACCTGATTTAGATCATCTTATCCTCTTCTGATTTTTTTCTGATTTTTCCATAATTAATTTATAATTTTCTTTAATTACTTAGTTTTTTGCCTATTTAGGTAATTTCGCGTATTTTTATCTACACGTAAATACATTTGGGGTACATGTAAACATTCCTAATTATTATTTTGGTCATTCTAAAATTTTTAGTGTACATATAATCTATCTCTAGTAATTTATTAGTTATTAAATTACACTCTTCGCCTTTTCGGTAATTAGCAATTATTATGCTTAAAATTTGAAAATTTTATAGTCTCCTATTTTACTACTTATTTTCTTAAATTTAAGTTTACGGGGTCATTTTTACTAATATTTCTCTCAATAGTTTATAATTTGGGTTTGATTGGATCATTTAACCGATCGCTCTAAACCTTGTGTTCTAAGTTCAATCTTACGGTCACTTGGCTTAGCTTTAGGGCTTACATAGTCCAATCTCTTCCACTTCATAAGATATTTCGAATCCTTATTAAGTTTCTTAATCGAACCATCTATGAAATGTAATTTTAATTTCGCACCTAGTCCCATTTTAGTGAATCTACTCCATGCAAGAAAGTTTAATCCATTAAAAATTACATTACCTAGCATCATTTTAAGGCTATCGGAATTTGCAACATAAAGTGGATTAGTATTAATTTGATCACCATGTTCATGACTATCGCAATGGAATCAAAGAGACTTACAGATGTGATTGAAAAGAAAATATTGTTGCAAATCGTTTGAGATAACCTGTCTCTAATACCATTTGAATTTCTTCCTCCATTGGTGCAACGCAAAGAAAATGCAATAATGAATTGAAGAACAAGAGAAAACGGTGGATGCTAAGAGTCAAATAGAATTTGTAAAAGATGATTAACTAACTCGGTTTGTTACAAGCCTAATATATTTATGTGCAATAGAAGAAAAGGTGTGTAACCAATTATATAAGCCTAACTAGCTGAAACGAAATTGAAATGCAATGTGTATACTACAAAGAGAATAAATAATATGCTCAGTATCTAACATTAATTATTGAATGTTAAATAAGTAATTTGATTAATAATAATAAATGCAGAGAAAATGGAATCGTAATTTCACCTTTCCTAAGATAGAATTGAATTTCTCCTTGAAGTTAAAATCGTAATTTCGACTTTTAAATGTGTTTCCAAACATGGGGAGAGGTTAAAATCACAATTCTATTTCAATCCATTACTACGTATTAAACATAACATTAAAAGTTCCAAGATGGTTTAAGGGTTCATAAGATAGGTTTCACATTGTATTTGCCAAATATTTTAAGAAAAGAAATAAATGAAAATTAATAGAATGAGAAGGAGGGAAGGAGGTATATATATAAAAGAAAGGTGATTTTAATTTTATACTTAGATGTTAGGGAATGAAATGGAGAGATACTTTTTTATTTCCATTGTTTGGTTTAGACAACATAAAAAAATATCAAGAGAAATAGATAACGTTGTCATTCTTTTTATTAAGTAAACTTAGATGCTTAAGGGTATTTTCATATCTTTAAACATTTATTTACTCATTTCTATTGCTTTCTTTGTAATTATGGAGAGAAAAATTGTGGCTTTAAAAGTGAAAATTATTTCACTCTTTTTATTAATTAGGACTCTTCTCCTTGATAATCAAAATATAAACTTTTCACTATTTTTCATCAATTTCCCTTAGTGTTTTTCTTTTTCTATTCATCAAAACACAATATTAGTTCCAAATTTTTGAATCTATATTTATAAGGTAAGGTATAGTTAGAGTTTCTATCTTACTTACCATATACTTTCCTCACTCTTAATTGTCATATATTTATATTTAATTTTTTTACCAAGTTATTGTATACCAACAAAAAAGGGAATTAAGCATGCTAATCCAACTAAAAAATGGTGCTCTAACCTTTGAACTATAAGGGTGTTGATATAATATATAATGTGTATACTATTTTTATTATTTCATTTATGTATTACAGTATTGATTGATGATCACGAATCGAAACATCAATTGAAGATAAATAAATAAATAAACCTTATCTTATAATAGTTTCCAATTTATTGAGGGGAAGGGAAATGGAAGGCTCTTTCATTTATCATGCATAATATTACAAGGTTTGATAGATTATCTCTTCATCATTGATAGTTTATATATTATCTTTAATTATGGCAAAAAAAAATTTATATATTCTCTGTATTAATAAAATTAAAATTCGTATTCAACTAAACACCACCATAATGTCTTTCACTTCTAATGAATAACTAGTTAATTTTATTTACCTATTAATGAAATAAAAGGGTAGTTATTACAAGTAATTGACCGTGATATCCTTAGTGTGAATTTATAAGTATTTTTTCTCTTTTTATTTAATGAATAATTAATGAGATCATGCATATGTGATATATGTGCTTTAAAGAATCTAACATATTAAGGTAAAAAACAAAAACAAGGAGAATGTGGTTGTAAGATCAGGGTAGTTATTTTAGCTTTAAAGAAATTTACCTCAATTGTTTAGTTCAAATATCTGGTAAAATTAAAAGTAAACTAAAATTTAAGACACTAAAAAATATGTTGCTCTTTAATAATATAGATTGATAGAGCTATCTTTTATATGTTAATGCAATGGTGAATGGCGTAAATTCATTGACTCACTCTACTTCCCTAATAAATTAGTGTTTTTCTCCACAGCTAAAGGGATTATCTTTATCCGATATACTCAAGTTTAATGTAAAATAGTGATATATTGTTTAGCACTAACTTTTTACCAAATGTATCACCATTCCTCTACCTCAAGTCTTCAATGATGTTGCAATTATCAACTCACCTCTTTATTCATCTCTAAGTATCTTCTATTTTACTTCCTTGTTTCAATAAAAACTTCTTCCCTCATGCAAATCTACCTTATGAAACTCCTTCCTTTTCAAAGAAATATTCTTTTCTTCATTATTGAACTTTGGAGCATTAAACTTTACCTAATTAAGACAAATGATTTCCTTTTTCTTTTAGTATTGATATACATTGCTTTATAATATCGCAAGGGTTAGATCTTTCCCTTCATAAATTCCTCCAACTCTCTTACTCCACATATTTCATAATACTCTCTTACCTTGTAGTGTTATTCTTCTATTTCCTTCTCATGTTAGCCATTTACCTCTGTTATTTCCTCTAACAACAATTGCATTTTTGTCCCTTTATTTGTTCCACTCTCATCTTAAGGCAACCAAACCAAACACTTCTTATCCACTCACATATCAATAATATATGTTCCGAATACATACAGCATGACAATTGGGAAATTTCTACCTAAACAAGTTATCCTCTATTAGTAACGAATTTGTCGTGATTCCCCATAAGAAATGATTGACTTTGATAAGTTCTTTTGATTTTAAAGTTCTTTTTGATCCTTATCATGAAAAATAGTGGGATAAACATATACTATTGATTTGTCTATTTTTATGTGAAGTGATGAAATGATATGCAGTTTTAACCAAACATGAGCCTCATCTCTTATAAGGTTAGATTAAACATCATAATGCATTTGGTAAGGTATAGATACCACCTTTATTGTCTCAAACTCCTCTTTAGAAATTGTGTTTTGTTTTCTTGAAAGATCCTACATCCTACATTTTACATTCTCCATCAAAAAGTTTCCTTACTTTCATAATTGGGTCTATAATTTAATTTTTAGACATCAAATAGTAATTTGGCATATTTGTGATCCATCTATGACACTATCCCTAGCATGTATTTGCCGCAAAGCCCTTTGGAAAAATATATTCTTTTCCTCCAATATACTATACCAACTCCACCATTCCTTACTACCTCTTCCAGCATTTCTTAAATCTTATTAGAAAATAAATCTCTTTTAAGAGTTTTAACCCAAATAGCATTAGGATTAGATTTAATTCTTCATGCTTAGCTTGTTAATAGTGTTAAGTTATACCAATACAAGTCTTTAAATCCCATCCTTATGTTTTTATTAGCATGCTCTCTTCTTGTATTATTTAACAAAATCTAAAGTTTCAATCTTAGATCTTTTGTCAAATAATAGATAAATCTAAATGATGACTAAGGCTGTTCATCAAACCGAACTGAGAATCGAATTAAACCAAGCCGAACCGCAAAATATGTTTTTTTTTTTTTATGTTTCAGCTCAACTCAAATAAGGTCCAAACAGTTTACGGTTCGGTTCAAATGATTGAGTCGAATCGAATTGAACTACTTAAACTTGAGCCAAAACGTTTCTTATTTAAAAAAATAAAAATGAGAAATATTTTTTTAGTTTTAAATCTTGTTAACATTTTAATTTAATCCTATTCACCTTTTTCTTTTTGCCATTACTTATTTCATTTTTAGTCTTTACAATTCACTCATTTCTAGTCTTTACAATTCACTCATTTCTTTCACCATTATCCCTTATATATAGCTGACTCACAGCCTTAACTTCATTTAAGATGCAATATTGAGGCAAAATAATATTATGTGACTATTTTTACATAATTACCCTCATTTAGACATTAATATTGGTTGAAAACTTTACTAACTATTAATAATATTAAAAAGAAAATGATACTTAAAAATGTGGTTCAAACTGAAATAAAAAAATCGAATCACATTTAAAACAGTTTAGTTCAGAATCTTAAATTGTTAAAAATGGTTTAATTCATTAAGTATTTAAACAAAACCATTTTAAAGTGATTTGATTCGGTTCGGTTTGACCCCTAAATTAAATTGCCGAGATCATCAAGTGGAAGATATATCTTGTTTTAGTTCTACTAAGATACTATTACTTAAATAAATATTGGATTTTTCAAAGTTCACGATTTTCTTAAGGCCATACAATACACTAGAATCAAGTTCTTTAATTTTATCAACTCCTCCCTTTTGCTCTCTAAGAAAAATAATGAGTCTTTTGTAAAAGAACAAATGAGAAAATGTGGACAAATACTTTTCAATTTTAAAACCCTTTCATTCATCCTATAGCAGACTTCTAAGTATTTCTCTTAACACAAGATCAACTTCTATAATAAACAAGTATGAAGATAAAAGGTATCTTTGTGAAGTACCTTTAGTAAGGACTACATTATAAATCACTTTTCTATTAACCAAAATGTTATAACGAATTGTGAGAACATAGTTATTATCCACTCAATCTAAGCCTTTTAAAGACCACTCTTTCACATAGCTTCTTCCAAAAAGTGCCATTAAGTTCTATTATAAGTTTTATTCATGTTAATTTTAGTAAACAGAAAAAAAAAAAAATTGTTTCCTCTTGCTTTTTCCCTCCTTAGAAAATGAGGAAATATGATGAATCGTTTTTCTTAAAGTAAAAACACTTGGGTTTTCTATTATAAATTCATTGAGGAAATTTTTTCATTTATTGACCAAGATACTTAAAGCAATTTTATACAATAAATTTTCAAAGACTAATTAGATAGTATAAGATAACAGTTTTAAGATTAGACACCTCTAGTATTGGAATTAAATCAGTTTAATCTAAGGATTAGGGGAAGTCACCGAAATGATACTTTAACGATAGGAACTCCTATTGTCCTAACAAGACTAACAAAACATTGTCGAAAAACCATTCAACTCAGGAGCCTTCAAACTAGCCATCTAAAAACCTAAAGTTTTTATTTGTCTATGTTCACTCTACCTATCAATATGTCTATCGTTTCCTCTAGGACAAACTAATTTATCCAATCTAAGCAATCTCCCTACTCTCCATTCCCATTAAGTCGAATGATTTCCTAAAAAAATCTATAAAATCCTTTGCTATAGCATGATCTTCCTTGAGTCAATGACTCCCTCTACTTTTCAAGTGTTAATGCACAGTATTAAATTGTCCTCTACTTTTTGTTATATGGTGGAAAAGGAATGTATTTCTATTCCCATACATCAACCAATTAACCATTGACTATTGATGCTGGAAATTTTCTTCCTTTTGAAAGCATGTTTAATTGATCAAATGATACATCCTCTTCTATTAAACCTGACTTTGCCTCCATGTTTTGAACTATTCCTAACTTTTCTTTTTTCCTTTTGTATGGCATTAGTCTCTCCTATTACTAGGGAAAATCTTCTTACTCCATTTTACTAGTTTCTCATTATGAGTACTCAAGTTAGTCATAATTTTTTAAAACTTCATTAGCTCTTCATTCCTTCGACTTTTTATTATAATAGTCTTACATGACACTAACAAGTTCTCAAATCGAAACCCTTTCTTTCCTTTATCACCACAACAATCTAGCTTTAGAATAAAAGCAACATAGTCTAACCTTAAAGTCAATTGATAAATCATTTTGCCATCTAGATAACTCTTAATCCACTCCATTAAACTAAGTCCCTTATCAATCCCTTCCTTTACAAGGATTCCATTGCTTTTATTATTGGACCATGTATATTTAGATCTTTTTAAACCTTGGAACCCATAAATTTGTGTCAAAGATTATCGCTTTGAACCCTTCAAAAAATCTTGCTTCTTTCTTCTCACTCTTAACTTCTCATGGTCTTCTAATGGCATTAATGTTTCTATACATAACTAAGAATAATTTGTTTTAACTATTTTTCGACTCATAAAATTTCATAATCTTACCTTGTGATGGAAATTTATATGTAAATAAATCAACAAAATCATCCCAAAAACACTTCCATCATAAAAAGAGACAATAATATCTAAATAGCGAAGTACTTTGCTCAAATCTTCACCTACCTGCTATCATTCCACCATAGCGCTAAGCAACCAAGAAGGTCTACACTCGACATAGTAACATCCTCTATATCTTAATCTTTTTTTCTTTTAACCTCTTAACTCTATTCTTTTTACTTTTTGGTCTTCATCAAGAAAAATTATTGTTGGATCATATTTATGAATGAGGTCATTTAAGCTACAAGCTATCTCGGTTGACCCCAATCCTTAAAAATTCTAATATAAAAGACTCATGAACCCATGCAACTATTTCAAGTCAGCCACCACTGCCTATGTTATTTATTCATTCAATATGCACATATATTACCATAGCTTTTTGACTTTATTACTTACCTTTTTTCAAAAAAATTATTGATGTACTTTTTGTTCACCTTTGAACCTAATTCCATACCATCTTCTAGATTTTTTTATACATTCATTCTCTCTCTCTCTCTCTCTCTCTCTCTCCTCGGCTTAACTCTTTAAATGCTTTAGTAATCTCAATTCATGCTAAAACTAATACCTTTGACAAATCTTCCATTCTTAGAGATTTAAAAGTTGCACACTTTACTCCTACACAACTATGGTGTTTCATTAAATTTTTTAAAGTAGAAATGATATATGTAAAATTAATTATAAGTTCTACCACTAGGTTATCTAGGCTTTTCTAGCCATTTACCGAGGTATGTGTTTTTGTGGTTAAGTTTTACTTTGCTGATGAATTGTGTACTGATTGAGCGGGACTTCGTACATTAATGCGTTGTTTGCTTTAGCATGATAAGCTTTATGGTTTTGTTCTAATGTCAGTTACTTCCTAGTGGGTCACCTCTAAGGTGCTCCCTACTAAGCATACTTAATCTTTGAGTTGTGATGAACTTAAGGCCATTACATCAAAAAGTGCTTCATTAATTAGAGTTTCATCACCTTCTGTTTGAGAGATAATGCATTCTTCTTCATTTACAAAATCAACAAGGAGGTGCTGCCTTACAAGCTCAGGAGGTATCTTTATACTATAGCACATTGTCCTATGTAACACTTAGTTCCCCCATATTCTAACTGGTAAACAAGTTTAAGACCACTTGTAATGACTTAACTAGAATTTTGCACATTAAGATATTGTTTGTTTTAGCACAATCAACCTCATGCTTTTATCCCTAATGTAGCTACCTTTCAAAGGGTCTATCATATTGGGAATGTGTCTCTTTTAGCATACTTAACCTTGGAAATATAAAGAATTTCAAATTGTTAGACCAAAAGACACATTGATGATTAGAGTTCCACTTACAAAACTAACGTTCTTATTAATTATGTTATGCAAACATAAGATCACATTAGGTAGGGATACCTTTATAGGTGCCCCCTCATGGACTCAAAGAGGTGTCCTCATACTATGGCACTTTACCCTATCTAACTAGTGCTCTATGGGGGTCACTTTTATAATATGTGACCTCTTAAGAAGTAGCTAGTACTGAGGATAAAGTCATGTAGCTAGCACAAATTTTTCCACTTATAAAATTGACCTCCTTATTAGTTTTGTTATGTAAATACAATATCGCACTAGGCATGGATACTACAGGTGCCCCCTCATAGGCTCAAAGAGGTGCCCTTATATTATGACACTTTACCTTGTCCAGCTTTTAGCTCCCCCCATTCCAGCTAGTGCTTAGTAGGGATCACTTTCAGAATATGTGACCTCTTGAGAAATAGCTAGCATTAAGGATAAAATCATGTAGTATACCGTGTCAAAGCAAATAATACCTAGAGCTTCGATCGAGTCATGACAGGTTAGCTTTACAAGAGGTAAATGAGATATGGACGACTACACTAATGGGTACCTATATTTGGAAAGGATGGAAACTATGTATTGGTAGTAGGTCTTGTGAGTATGATTAATGGTTAGATTTTAGATTTAACAACATATAATTTTTTTTGGGAAATTGCAAAAAAACTCTCTTAAACTTTGACTAAAGTACGAATTAACCTCTTAAGACTCCCTAAATTTTCATAAATTAGCAAATAATCTCCATAACCTCTTAAAATTTTAATTTTAGTTTATAAACACCCCTCTAAACTTTGATTTTAATACACAAACACCCTCTTAATTGATTTTGGTGTGTAAACATCTCCTTAACTTTGATTTGGGTGGATAAATACCCCCAAACATCTCATAGTTTAGAAGAGTATTTGCGTACCAAAATCAAAGTATAAGAAGTGTTTACGCATTAAAATCAAAGTTGAAGGGATATAGAGGTTATTTTGCTAATTTATCAAAGTTTAAGGGATCAAAAACCTCACTTTGAAAGTTTATAGAGTTTTTTGCATTTTTCCCTAATTTTTTTAACTAAAATTAAGCTCAAGTGATTGGGTATTATGTACATAACAAAAAATTTTCGATCCTGTTTGTAATTAGCTCAGTCTTTTAAATAAGAATGAATATTGGATTGTAGCTGAGTTATGCGGGTTTCTTGATGGAAGCTCAATACAAACGACAAGTTCTTGTATGTGACTCATGATTTGGTTATGGTTAAGACATAAATTAATGTATGGATATGAATGGTCTCTATATACATGATGTATTCGTTAAGTGTTTGTATTTGGGTTCAAATTTTCTTTGTTTTTATACTTTTTTTCCCTTTAAAGTCTAAGGAGGTATGCTATGATCTTAGTACATTAACTCTTTCTATAGATGGATGAAAGCTATTAGCACATACACAGCATCCTAGATTCTCACATTTGTAACACCCATCATTAAGTTTCTTATGCTTGATTGTTACCATAGAGCTATCTCCATCCCTTCTTGATATCCACATATGAATTTCAAAGGATTTGAATCATCTATCTTAACTCTAATAAGTAAATATAGATATATTTTTATCGCTCTTGGAAAAAAAAAAAACTATATATCAAGAGGGATATATGTTAGAGATTTTTTTATTTAGAATAAATTAAATTCACTAGAAATGAAATAAAATGATGGACATAAATAAATTAAATAGTAGAGAAAGTAGAATGGAGATTGTTACATATATTTTATAAATTTTCCTTCTCTTTAATAATGTGATTAGTCTCGGTTTGGGGTAAAATTGAACCACAAAAGGAATTTCATCTCACAATTTAATTCCATTTGGGTTTCTTTACAATTTGATTTGATTGGATGAATGCCTCTAAAACTAAAGTAAGTATGTATATTTATGAGGCCCCACGGTTAAGTATTCAATATGAATTGTGAAAAGTTATGATACTAGCTTATAAGGCCATGGTTGTAAACACTTTATCACTATAAACTTGAAACTTTTAAGCTAAATCATTGAAATAAACTTATTAGTATTTGTTGGCTTGGTTATTCACTGCTTTTGGCCTAAGACATTACAAATAGTATCAGAGTGAACTCTCTATTAGTAAGTGGATGATTCGAGTGTTACTTCAATTTAGAGAAGAGATTCGAGAAAGGTAAGGAGTATTAATAGGGTGTGACTTTTTGCATGTTTCTAAAATGACCTATAGGTAATGGGTAGCTCAAATCGTACCTGAGCCCAATTATAAGGTCTTACAATAAAGATGTCATGTATTTAAGGAGAGAAGATTATAAGACTATATGGTTAAGTATTTCATATAAATTGTGTAAAGTTATGGTACTAGTTTATATGGTTATGGTTGTAAACACTTTGTCAATACAAACTTAAAACTTTTAGGTCAAATGGTTGAAATAAATCTATTAGTGTTTATTGGCTTAACTATTTACTACTTTTAGTCTAAACGTTACAAAATTCGTGTTGTGTTAGCTTCAACATACACACACTTAAATATATATAATATATATATATATATAGGTAAGTGTGAATACAATATAACTAATAATCAGATCAAAGTATTGTAATGCAAACATGATTTGCAAGTGAGCTAACATTATTATAATGTAATTTTTTCATATATCAGATGGTTTCATGGATTACGTGACATAGTTGTTTGTTAAATAGGCTACTACATTGACACGATTATTCAATGGAATAATATGATTTGTTATTTGTGTCATATTAATTGACACAAATTAAACGCAAACCTAACTAAGACGAGAAATAGCAAATAATCTTCCTAAATTTTGATATAAGTTTAGATGTATCTCTAAATTTTCAAATGTTGTAAACATCCTCTTTGACTTTGATAAATTGTTAATATAGATAATTTTTCTATTTTTAGTTTAAAGAAGTTACACCATGGTCAAAGTTAAAATAGTCTTAAAGGTTAAAGTATAACAAGTCATTTGCAGCCAATTGAAGTTATTTTTATTTTTTGAAGTTTAAATAGGTGATTTGTGATATTTAAAAGTTCATGGAATAAATATACACTTAAGTCAAAGTTTTGGAAGTTAAATACACATCCCAATCGAAGTTTAGGAGATTGTTTGCATTTCCTCAATTTTTCATACCGTGTCTACATTGGATATGGTATATGTAAGCACTGTAATCAGATGTTCGGAATTCAATTTGTAAAATTTAGAATGGTTAGGTAAGTTGTCCGATTGATCTCAACTTTTACAACAAAATTAGGAATATTAATAAAATCGGTTCAATGAGTTTGGATTTAGGAATATAAATAATGAAATAATTAAATATTATGATATTAAATTATATATATATTACCCGTTATTTATCTAAAACGTGTAAAATAAGTTCTAATAATTAATAAATCGATAAAAATCAATATTTATGAGTATTTATTTATACTATAGATGTATTTACGTATAAGTGAAAATTCATAAAATTACTTCAAATACTTGAAATATATGAAAATAATGTTAATTAATTAAGGAAAATTCATAAAAAATTAAAGAAAATTTGTGAAAAAATGTAGAATTGTTTAGAATAGGTGCATAACATACTAGGATTTAAAGAAAAAATAACAACCAATAAAAATAAGCTAAATAGAAAGTGAAAAAGGAAGAGATAAACGACGCATGACAATTAGAAATTAAAAGAAAAAAGCCTAAACTCATCAATAAATTTAAAAAACCTTATCCATGATTCATTTTGATCAATTGTAAGCTTTGAAAAAATTAGAGAGAGATAAAAAGAAGAGAGAAACCAATTTTATCAAAAATTAACAAATGATAATGTAATTAGGGTATAATAAGGAAATGAGTAACAAATGAAGACTTAACATGGTGGCTGTTTGAGGTCTAACATTTGACATAGTGGTGGTTTCAGTCAACTTACCCTTGCCGTCGATGGCGCTTCGATGGCTAAAGAATTGAAAACGCGTGATTTTTGCTTGTAAGTTGCTATTTTTATTAAAAATATCAAAAGATTATAAAATTTGGTTTCCCTGAGTATTTTTGCATGTAGAATAAGAATATCAAACTAGATTTTTTAAATTAAAAGTACTTATATAGGTTCCATAAAAATAGACCTAATTCTAACGAATTTTGTATGAATTTTTAAAAATAGTAAATAATGTTATTTCAAGCTAATTTTTGGTATACGTATTCCTCATATGATATATTTAATTTAAATAAAAATAATTTTTGATAAATTATATGTTTAGTATTTATTAAAATTATTTTTGTTGAATCTACCTTATTTTTCATATGAAAAAAATAATAGTTTTTTAATTAAATTCCTTAATGAATATAATTTGTAATTACCTCTAAAGCTTAGCTATGATTTTGGGAATATTCAATTTGAATTTTATAATTTTATTTGGTCATTTACTTAATTTCAATTAATTTTTAGCAAAATCGAATCTTAAATCGATATTCTAGAAAATAATATATATTAAATTATCTTAGTACTTTTCATGATCATAATATAACAACCATAATTTACTGAATGTAATATATTTTCTATAACTTTAATGGAGCTTGGATACTAAGTATTGTATATTTTTCCTACCATTTATACATATTTTATCAAATATAAAAATGTAAGATAAATTTGTATAATTAACATTATAGCAAGAGGGTAGCTACTCAAGTGGAAATAAACTATATAATTAACTTTGAAATCTGATTGTAATCTAAACTTATGGATATTTATGCTAAAATATGGAGTATTCTTGGATCAGAAACAAATTCAGAAGTTAGATTAGAAACTAGATGTATACAGCAAATTATGAAGTTGATTAGCAACTAATTTAGAGACTTACTATACTTGAAATATGGTTAGTTGAACTTTACAGAAAGAATTGAGATAAGTTCCTATGATTTATGTGTAAAACTATAATTAGAAGCTGAATTAGAAACCGAATAAAAAATTGAGTCAAAACTGTCACGCCCCGAAGCGGCAGAGTCGTAACAGCCCCCGCCGTGTAAACCATCCTAAGATAGAAGTTGGCCTTACAACCGCTATCTTAGACCTGATCTACACAAGGCGTCCACGACTAACCCGCTTTGAAGGAAACAGTTTGTAAATTAAATAAATAATTTATCTAAGAAAGTGAGGAAAGATATATATATATATATTATAATACAATTATTGCAATTAAGGTTTACAATATTTCTCCATAATATATTTCCTAGTTATTACATTATTCAAAAATGAAAAGTTCTAAAGTAAAAGCTTAAACCTTAAAAATATATGTTTATTCTTCACATGTTTTTCCTCACTCCCCAGGATCCAGCAGTTGCTAGCTTTAGAATAGTTATTGCCGCTTCTTAGCCAGCACCTGTACGACGTCTATAGGGATGTAAGCAACCATAGCTCAGTAAGTTAGGACGGATACACACAACAAGGTTTTCAATCACTTATTAGGTGCAATGCATGTGCAAGCAAATGCCATCGCACGACGTTGTCCGGCCCGTCGTGAGATTAGAGAAATTGCGCCCGCTCTAATTCGGGTTGAGGAGTTGCCGTTAATGCAACAGCTCACGACCAAACCCAGGCTTGTGTAATGGAGACCTTGCTCCTCCCGCGACTACCTTCGAACCACTGTCTTCACCCTCGCCGCGACCTCCTCTCCTGTCACTTAGTTCGACTGAGGATGAAGAAGGGACTATTTTACAATCTTGCGCTATCCCTTCCGAAGGGGTCGGTATTTGGTCGGAGAGTCCTAAATTCCCCTAACGGGTTGCCATGCATGTCTGATTATGATTACTAGTCGGATATTTGATTAAGTCCATTTTAGGGTGATCAATCCTTTCATACAAATCATACAGTATATGCCAGAACAACAAACAGAATCATAGCATCACCCATAATCAAGCACATGCGCACATGCACACATTTAACTATCTAACAAGCACAACCAAGCATAATCTTAAGCCTCCAAAATACAGCATCGTATTAATCCCAACTTACCTCGACTTCTCGCTCACTCACTCGAGGTCCGATTTGCTCAGGCCATCGCCGTTCATCCCTATAACACAAACGTGGTTTCAGCTTTTCATATAACTATTATAAGTTTGTTTTATCCTATAACGCTTATTGTTATGTGTTGTTTAGGGTTTAATACACCTAATTATCTAGGTCTTAAGTCTTTTATAATTATTCTAGGTTTGGGTTCGGTTTCGGTTTCGGTTTCCGCATCAATTTCTAAATTAGGTTTTAGTTCGATTTTTAAATCTTAAACATGCTCGAATCCTAATGTGAAATTAATCACATTATGCTCGGGTATTCAAATATCCTATTGGGTCGTAATTTTGGTATTCTAAACTATTCGGTATACGCTAACCCTAATTGTGGTATCGGATTTATTCCCGATGTATAAAAATCTTACATTTTGAGATATTTACTTAAAATTAAATATTATTTCAGATTTATTATTTTTCTGATTTCAATTATGATATTATCTAAATAACCTTATTTTTTTAGATTTATAAATTTACACTTTTACATATTCCTAATTTCTTATATTCTTTACCTAATTTCCCTAATTAACCATACTTAGTACCTAAAGGCTAGGATTAGGGTTCTACTGCAGAGATTAACTTCCCTAAACATCTAATTAAGATCCAAATCAGTAATTAACATCTTAATCACCTAATTAATCCTAAATCACTCAATTTTACCATCGTTTTAGGGCTAAAAATTAACTTAAAAATTTCGAAAATTAATTTTAAAAAAATGGCTTCATAGCACTGTTCTACATCATATGAGCATCCTACAGAAAAATTTTGAGCCCCAAACTACACTCCTAAGCCTATTTATTTTTCGGTTTAATCATTTTCGGTTTTAAACAATTTGTTAAGGATCCTATATTTCTAGACATAATTAAACTAAATCAATATTTTTTCCTAAATCTACATACAATAAAACCTCAGAATAACAAGTTTCATAATTTTCTGGGCAAAATAACTAATTTTACAAAATTATACAAAAATCGGGGTGAATAAATGACTAACCGGTTCAAAGCTTTCTGGCCGTCCAAACCTGGTCCAAGGCTGTCGGCCGGTCCAGGTAGTGGTTCTAGTGTAGGGTGGTGGTGGTGGTTCGGTCCCAGGTGGTGGTGGGTGGTGGTTTTAGTTCACCTTGCTAATCTGCACAATTTTCTTTTTTTTTTTTTTATTTTCTGGATTTTCTCTCGATTTTTTCAGTGTTTCGATTTTTCTCAGATTTCAAACTGGCCAAATGACTTCTGGAATTTTTTTCCTTATTTATAGACAATTGTAGAATTTAATGTGTATTAATTTGATGGGATTTTGCCCAAATTCCTTGATTTTTGGCTCTTTGTTTGTCCAATTCTTATTGGATAATTTTTCTTTTTTCGATTTGAACCTGCCATGACCTGATCTTGCTTCAGTTATCCTCTTCTGATTTTTTTCTGATTTTTATATAATTATTTTGTATTTTTCTTTAATTATTTACTTAGTTTTCGATCTATTTCACTAATTACGCGTATTTTTATCTACACGTAAATGCATGTGGGGTACACGTGAACATTCCTAAATATTATTTTGGTCATTCTAAAATTTTTAGTATACATATAATCTATCTCTAATAATTTATTAGTTATTATATTACACTTTTTGCCTTTTCGGTAATTAGCAGTTATTATGCTTAAAATTCGAAAATTTTATAGTCTCCTATTTTACTACTTATTTTCTTAAATTTAAGTTTACAGGGTCATTTTTACTAGTATTTTACTAAATAGTTTATAATTTGGGTTTGATCGGATCTTTTAACTGATCGCCCTAAACCTTGAGTTCTAAGTTTAATCCTACGGTTACTTGGCTGAACTTTGGGGCTTATAAAAACCAAGCTCAAAATGAGGATAATTGTAAGAGATTTAAAAACTTGAATAATTAGATATAGTAAAATCCTCAATTAAAGATAATAATCTTAATTATAAAATAAAGTCTATATATAAATAATAGTTATATAAACACTAAAATAATATTTGTATTATAGAAACTATCAACAAAAGCCTATAGCAATAAACACCTTAAATGAGCAAGCAAGAAGTCCAAGTAAATTGGGATTTATACATTATTATATTTTAGAGCATTGTTTTATAGTACTTGGAGTCTTGGAATTATATTTAATTGTGTTTATTAAATAGTTGACTATTGCATGCTTGTGTGTGTGTTTCTAGATTTGGTTATATAATTCTGGTTTGGTGTTTGTATTGAAATTTGTGCAATTTATATGAAATGCTTGAACACTTTAAACTGAATCTAATTAAATAAATGATGTGTAAGTTTGAAATAGCTTTGCATAGCAACCCAATAGGGAAAATGTTTAGGGTTTTTCGACCAAATATCGATCCCTTCGAAAAGAATAGTGTTGGATAGTATAATAGATCCTTTCTTCATTCATAATCAAACTAAATGACATGAGAAGTCGTCACACCAAAGGTTCAGTTAATGGTTTGAAGATAGTCGCAGTAGGAATGATGTCTCCATTATGGTTGTGAGCTGTTAAAATGTGTGTTAAAATCCTCAACTTGAATTAAAGCGATGTAATTTTTCTAATTGTACGATGGACTGTAAGCCCCAAAGTTCAGCCAAGTAACCGTAAGATTGAACTTAGAACCCAAGGTTTAGGACGATCGGTTAAAAGATCCGATCAAACCCAAATTATAAACTATTGAGAAGAATATTAGTAAAAATGACCCCATAAACTTAAATTTAAGAAAATAAGTACTAAAATAGGAGACTATAAAATTTTCAAATTTTAAGCATAATAACTGCTAATTACCAAAAAGGCAAAAAGTGTAATATAATAACTAATAAATTATTAGAGATAGATTTTATGTATACTAAAAATTTTAGAATGACCAAAATAATATTTAGGAATGTTCACATGCACCCTACATGTATTTACGTGTAGATAAAAATACGCGTAATTAGTGAAATAGGCTGAAAATTAAGTGAATAATTAAAGAAAAATACAAAATAATTATAGAAAAATCAGAAAAAAATCAGAAGTGGATAACTGAAGCAAGATAAGGTCGTGGCAGGTCCAAAGCTGCAAAATAAAAATTAGCCAATGAAAATTGAACAACTTAAAAGCCAAAAATCAAGGAATTTGGATAAAGTCTTGTCAAATTAATGCATATTAATTACAGCAAATGTCTATAAATAGGGAAAAAAATTTACAGAGCTCATTTGGACAGTTTGGAAAGTGAGAAAATTAGGGAGAGTCGAAAATTCGAGAGAAAATCTAGAAAAATAAAAAAAATAAGAAAAACTGTGCAGTTAAGGGTTTTAAAAGGAACCCACACCAGACGAGGAGCTGGGAGTGGACGGCCACCACCACCACACGGTGGTGGG
Source organism: Lumnitzera littorea (assembly GCA_024138015.1). NCBI lineage: Eukaryota > Viridiplantae > Streptophyta > Magnoliopsida > Myrtales > Combretaceae > Lumnitzera > Lumnitzera littorea. The sequence continues at coordinate 2,944,990 of JAMXBB010000002.1, read as the reverse complement.
AGCGCCTAGGCCGGCCGATAACCCCACGGCGGCCCGCGGTGGCCGGAGCCACCCAAACCGGTGAGTCCAATTTCCAGCCCGAATCTTGTAAAATTTTGTAAAATTAGTTATTTTGCCCAGAAAATTATGAAACTTGTTATTCTGAGGTTTTATTGTATGTAGATTTAGGGAAAAATGTTGATTTAGTTTAATTATGTCTGGAAATATAGGGTCCTTAACAAATTGTTCAAAACCGAGCATGATTAAACCGGAAATTAAATAGGCTTAGGGATGTAGTTTGGGGCTCAAAATTTTTCTGTAGGATGCTCATGTGACATAGAACAGTGCTATGAAGCCCTTTTTCAAAAATTAATTTTCGAAATTTTTAGATAATTTTTAGGCTCTAAAAAGAGGCATAAAATGGGTAATTTAGGGTTAATTATGTAATTAAATGATTAATTTCTGATTTAGTGAATAATTACATGTTTTAGGATGTTAAGATCTGATGGAGTATGATCCTTATAGCATTTAGGGTGTTAGATGTAATTATTAGGTTAATTATGTAATAAATGAGTAATAGGAAATAAATAGTTAATTTTGTAAATTAGGGAAATTTGGAGTAAAATCTGATTTAGGATGGATTTAGACATTTTGAAATAATAATTGGTGTTTAGAGATGGTAATTAGGGTAATAGAAATATTAGAAATGCATTATGTGCATAATATGCAATAATGCATAATATGTAATTATTGAAAATATAATAAATAGAAAATATTATAATAAAAATTTATATTTTGAGAATAATAAAAATGCACAATAAATCTGATAAGAAACTTGAATTTATGGAATTATATGAAAAATGTAAAAATTTGTCACATTAGGAGTGAATTCGGTACACCGATATGGATTTAAGTGTACCGAGTAAAATAAACACTAACAAAGGGTAATGATGGTATTTAGGTTATCGGGAAATAATGTGATTAATTTCATATTATGGGTTGAAACTAATTTCTAGGGTTGGAATATAAAACGCTACTTAAAAATCGAACTAAAAACTTGGTTTAGAAATCGATGCGAAAACCGAACCTGAACCTAACCCCAAACCTAGAATAATTATAAAAGACTTAATACCTAGATAATTGGGCATATTAAACCTTAAACAAAACCTAACAAGAAGCATTATAGGATAAAACGAACCTATAACAATTATATGAAAAGCTGAAACCACGTTCGTGTTATAGGGATAACCGGCGATGGCCTGAGCAAATCGGACCTCGAGTGAGCGAGCGAGGAGTCGAGGTAAGTTGGGATTAATACGATGCTGTATTTTGGAGGCTTAAGATTATGCTTGGTTGTGCTTGTTAGATAGTTGAATGCGTGCATGTGCTTGATTATGGGTGATGCTATGATTCTGTTTGTTGCTCTGGTACATACTGTATGAATTGTATGTAATGATTGATCACCCTAAATTGGACTTAATCAAATATACGACCAGTAATCATAATCGAACATGCATGGCAACCCGTTAGGGGATTTAGGACTCTCCGGCCAAATACCGACCCCTTCGGAAGGGATAGCGCAGGATTGCAAAATGGTCCTTTCTTCATCCTCAGTCCAACTAAGTGACAGGAGAGGAGGTCGCGGCGGGGATGAAGACAGTGGTTCGAAGGTAGTCGCGGGAGGAGCAAGGTCTCCATTACACAAGCCTGGGTTTGGTCGTGAGCTGTTGCATTAACGGTAACTCCTCAACCCGGATTAGAGCGGGCGCAATTTCTCTAATCTCACGACGGGCCGGACAACGTCGTGCGATGGCATTTGCTTGCACATGCATTGCAACTAATAAATGATTGAAAATCTTGTTGTGTGTATGGTATAGTTTTAAGTCCTCCGTCCTAACTTACTGAGCTGTGGTTGCTCACATCCCTATAGACATCGTGCAGGTGTTGGCTAAGAAGCGGTAAACAAAGACTCTGAAGCTAGCAACTGCTGGATCCTGGGGAGTGAGGAAAAACATTGAAGAATAAACACATATTTTAAGGTTTAAGTTTTATTTTAGAATTATTTTTCATTTCCGAATGATGTAATATTAGGGAATATACTTTAGAGAAATGTTGTAAACTCTAACTGCAATAACTTAATGATAACATATATATATAATTCCTCACTTTTATAGGTAAACGATTTATTTAAATTACAAATTGTCTACTTCAAAGCGGGTTAGTTGTGGACGCCTTGTGTAGATCAGGTCTAGGATAGCGGTTGTGAGGCCAACTTCTATCTTAGGGTGGTTTACACGGCGGGGCTATTACGACTCTGCCGCTTCGGGGCGTGACATGGACTAGATTACACCATACAATAGCATTTACTTATACATATAATGCATCTAATTAATTTGGTTGATAACTTTGTTTGTGTTTGATGTATAATTTTAAATCTTCGTCTCAATTTACTAAAGAGTTAGTTGCTCACATCTTTATAGATGTTGTTGCAGATACTAGTTAGGAGGTAGTTTATAATTACTTTGAAACTAACAACTGCTAAATAATGAGGAGTGAAGATATAAAATTGATGATTAATTAAACTCTTAAGTTTAGATTTTATCTTTAAAGCTTTTAGTATTAATTTATATATTACTTAAGTAAATTATGATTAAACTATTAAATTTTGTAAATATACTCGAGTTATTTGAGTATAAATATGTATTTTTAATAATTTCATTAGTAAATAATATGTTTAATTTATGAACCGTTTACTTCAAAGCGAATTAATTATAGATGCTTTGTATAAATTAAGTCTAAAATAGCAGTTATAAAATCAATTTCTATCTTAAAATGGTTCATATAGCGGGATTGTTATGATTCTACCGCTTCAGAATGTGACAGTATAGTGTTAAGAATTTTCAACCTATTTAAAACCTATTTAGTAAAGATTTTTCTACTATCTTATCTATGTTTTTTACAAGATCGATCTTGCTCTTGTAGTCACCTTTGATTTAATATCCATTAAATCTAAGTTATTAAACTGATTGATGAACATTAAATCGCCGGTGTAATGAAAGGCTGAATCGATTCAATTAAAATAGAAAACGAGACCATAACCATAACTGTAAAATTTCCTGTTTAGTACCCGCTTATGCCCATGGCATCGTTATGTTTTTAAGGAACCATATGGGAATGTCATTTTCCCTCGTATTTCCCTTACATCTATGATCCATGTCTGTTCTTTGCATGACATGTATGATCCATCATGTCACTCTAGAGTGAATGATGCAAATAGGCTAATTTGATTCATACACATAGATTTTAGATATGGGATTATCAGAAACCAAGGAACAAGATTAAAGTATAAAAGAAACCAACGGAACAGTACCTAATTTCAAGAACCAGAAAGACTAGGATGCAACAAAGGAGGAATTTCATTATTGTAATAACATGATCCAATTCCAAGCAACGATGCGTTATTTTCATTTCATTATTGAACATTATCTCGATTCTAGTCTACATCTGTTTCCGAAGAAAGGAAAAAGGATTATATTAACATTGCGCTCTTTATTGCCTGCAGTATTTTACATTGCATCAGAGCCAAGCGCAGTTTTTTTCAAAGATTAAACATAACCTTGATGGCCTTTCCACCACGAGCACTGGCATCAAATGCTTCTTCCACCTCCTTCTGGGAGAACCCAAACCTGTGTGTTATGAGAGGCTTCACATCAATCTTGCCACTCCTTAAAAACTCGAGGCACAGTGGCCATGTGTTCTTGTACCGAAACACGCCAATCACATCGACCTCCCTGAACAACAGACACAAATATCGACCAATGTAAGTGAAAAAAAGCAGAATTCTTAATCTGCATAATTAAAAAGCCTAACATCTTATGGCAAGCCAATGTACCTTGCAGCGGCTGGTGTCAGTGGGACGGTCATTTCATTATGGCCCATTCCCACAAGGCAAACTTTGCCCCCTGGTCGAGTGGCAGTCAGGGCGGTTGACATCGTTTTATCAAAGCCAGCGCAGTCAAATGTAACATCTACTCCAGCTCCCATCGCTTTTTGTATCAGTGCCACTTCTTCAGTTATATCCTTCAGAATGCAAAGTCGGATTAATATTAGGTAAATAAATTAGGTCTAAAACCACCAAATACAAGAATCATGCACAACAAGGACCAGTAAAACTAGCTTGGCCATTGACTGTACAACTAATTCGACTGTGCAAATAGAACACAGCAAGAGAGGGATAAAATACGATGAATCCAAGATCGACAAGACATTGCAAGAACAGAGACTCCAAATACCTGCAAATGGATAGAAACTTTAACAATATCATCCGCACCGAGCTTCTTTGCAACAGATAATCGATGGTCATCCACGTCTGCAATGACGATTCTAGATGCACCAAAAGCTCGAGCTGATAACATGGTGACAAGTCCTATGGGACCTGCACCCATGACCAAGACATTTGTCTCAGGATCAATATTAGCCCTGCGACAAGCATGGACTCCCACACTAAGGGGCTCGCACATGGCACCTTCCTCCAAGCTCACGTTGTCAGGAAGCTTAAAGCAAAGGTTTGCAGGATGCACCACCTATGCAAAAGTCAAACATTTCAGTGCCACCACACATGGCTCATGAATAAATAACAGAGATCATCACAATTACAATTTTAATTCACAGCAAACACAAAACTCTTGTGCAAAATCTTATCACATTTAATATTCATCACATTAGAAGTTTAAAGTTTTCCTTTGCATCACTTGAACAGCCTAATACTATTGATTTTGGAGAAAATGACTAATCAGTAATGACTTATGAAACTATTTGAGTTGCAGTATCAAAACATGGTACACTCATGGGGTTCAGAATGGTTTTTTTGCCACTTTTTAAACATTTTCCTATAAAGATTAGTTTCACAGTGATAGATTGAGGCCAGTACATGAAGGAACACAGGACATGGAGTTCCTTATAAATCTATCAACATTTTTTTTGTTTATTGGAACTGGCAAGCAGCAGTTAATTTCATCTGTTCTATCAACAATTGAACATGAATGAGGAGAGAAATTAAGTATGAGTGGGGTCTACAATGTCATGGAGGGTTTGCCAACATCTAATTTGCTAAGTCCTTCAAGGCCCTTCTGCTTATAAAGAAGCAAAGACTGAAAAAAGCTAGCTGGAAGGAAAACACTTTGCATCCGAATTAAACTAGTAACTCAAACCAACTTCACCGATCACGTTTGAACAACTCTTCCAACTTCAACATCTATGTCAATTATAAGAAATCACTTTCACACCCACAGATATTATATGGTTAATATGCAACTGCAGGCAAAAAAGGCTTTAACTAAGATGCCCATTCAATTTAAGACAAGAACATGCCGATATATTAGAAAGCAACCCTACCACCATGGCGTTTTATGAATGATGGAATATCTCATATTGGAATAGCCACATTCCCTTCATCACTAAGAAAAACTTCAACATGAAAAATACTCCTCATTTAGGCAAGATGTATTTAGTACAGCCATTTGCGTTCCATCAGGTGTTTGACAATGTTATCAGACAATTAACCTTCGATGAAAAGGCTTATTAGGTTCAACAATAAGAAAGCATACCAGTGTGATGATTTTCTCGCAATAGCTGAAACAAATACACCAACAGCAGATAACTCAAAAAAGTGAAATAATTACTATGAGGCTATCTAATCCTTGACAAATAATAAAAGATCGATGGTACAAGGAAAATAACTAAAGGACATAATAATGCTTGACCTGGTTGGCAAGGGCACCATGAACGGGAGGAGTTGCAAAGAACTTCATGTCAGGACATAGGTTGTATCGGCCTTCCTTGCAGTAGTCACACCGCCAGCAGCTAATTCCAGGCTCTAGAGCTACTCGATCACCTGGTACCAGAGTTTTGACTTCACCCCCAACTTCTTCGACGATGCCAGCACACTCATGCCCTATAACCATTGGCTCTTTCACAACAAAATGTGCACACCTCAATGTCTGCAAGCATATAGGTCAATCAAAACTCTTCTTAGTCTTTTCATAACATCATTTATGCTCCCAATCTCCACAATGTAGACCAATCAAAACTCTAAATCAAAAGGTTAGGTGATCCAGATTGGTGGTGCCACCGATAATTTGACAACACAACACATAAGACAGGACAATGGAACCATATTTTCCTCTCTATGTACTATCCTACTGGTAAAAAATTTAATAGGAGAAACCTGGACCGATGCAACTTTTGCTCCAAAACTCTCACTATTCTCATCATCGGGCTTAAAGTCAAATAACTAAGGATGTGTTATTTCTCCTTTTTATTTTTCAATTCATAAATCTCCTAAAACTTGAATTCAATTGAATCCTAAAGGCTTGTGACTCGATCAGTTTACATAGTGACTCCGTGCATACTGTAATGAATCGCAAACTTCTTATGGAAGAATGAGGAACACAAGTATCTATATCTATATCAATCTACCTATATATATATATATATATATATGTATGTATGTATGTATGTAAGTATGTATGTATATGCTTATACGTATATAGAGCAATACTAATCACCCCATTAATAAAAAATATAAGAAAAAATGTGGAAACAATGGAAAGCAATTACCTTGAGATAATGAACATCACTTCCACATATACCAACGGCCTTCATCCTGACCCTAACATCATGGGGGCCTGAACATATGAATCATGAACATAGATATTCAAAAAAATGGATTAACCATAACTATAAGACTGTCCAAATCTTATGATAACAAAACGAAGTCTTGACACAAAATAATTGATAAAAACAGGGAAAAAGATCGAGTCTTTGTGAATACCCAGAGGAGGAAGGGTAAAAGGTTGAATCTTGAGGGTGTTGGGAGAAACTAGCCAAGCAGCCATGTTTTCATCCCCATCCTTTTGAGCCATCTCTCTTCTCCTCCGCCTTCTGTCAAAACCTTGCTCCTTGAGTAAACTGAACTGAACTATCTCAAGATGATCTACGTGTTTTATACTTATCCGCAGGTTGGGAATTTATAAAACAGAAATAAGAAAGGAAAGTGGACGTGGGTCCTAGGTGATTTATATGCATCCGGTTCTGCAATTCTGTTTAAATGCATTTATGATTTCTTTTTTATTCAAATCTGCTATCTCAGTTTCGCTGTTCAACGGTGTCCCAACTGATCGCGGTTGAATATTTTAGGAAGCTAGTTGATAAATATCCGATTAAAACACAAATTTAGGATAAGAATTTTCCATCCATCGTTTTCGTTTATCAGTTTTAGTTATCTTAAATTTGAAACCAACATAGGATATCTTGTCATGCTGAAATGAACATGGCTTGATCTGAGGCAGACACAAGTAACTTCCAACTAGGATGAAGACAACATAATTATAATTCTCATTCCACAGCACATCCCTTCCTGTCTCGCTAGATAAGGATACCTAAAATAAAATATTTTAGATCAAATAAAATATAGTCTCGTTAGACCCAGATCGGGTCGTGAAGATATTCGACGAATAGTGAGAGGGTTGGAAAAAGGAAAATTACGCGATTTTGAGAGAAAATGTTTGATATAAATATTTTCTTCTTTTGGAAAAAAAGAAAACTTTATGTGGTTCCCTTTTTTTTTTAAAGCTAAATAAAGTAAAGAATAAATTCAATCTTAATTTTATAGGAATTTATTAAATAATTAATTTTATAATAAAAGGGATATTTATGTTCATATAACTTTCTATTTTTTATATCAAGGCTATCATTAGATGTAAGATACCTAAACTATGATGTAATAGATATAAGCAAATACAATTTTAATATGTGGAAATATTTTTAACCATTCACAGTAGCCATCTAAAAATTAGAGTCAGACCTATTTAAGGGAAGGAAGGGACCTCCACCCCCACTCCAAAGCTTAGAAAGATAAATTAATTATTAAAAAATATATATATTATGTGTATATTTTAAATAGTAAATTTTAATAAAATATTAACCGTAATGAAATGGTTACATGTACGACCTTTCATATGTGAGGGTATAGTTCAATTCACATAAAAATCATTTTGCTTTTCCTAATTTTATTTATTTTTATACTGCTTAAATAAAATTATCTTTTCTTTTACTTTTTTTCACAATAACTATTAACATTAAGTTTTATTCATCAAAAGTTATAGTTGATCAAATAAATTATTCCAAGCTGCTACTTCTTTATTAATAATTTGCCACAAATAATAATTATATTATCAATAGTACAATGTTTGTAGAATTTTAATAAATAATAACAATCATATGATTTGATATACTTATATTTCCTTGCATTGAATATTAAAAAAATGAAAGAATATTATCGAATGGCTATTGTTTAATCACTTATATTAAAAATGATACTTTTTATAGTATTATTAATGAAACAATTCCGCATAATCATCATTCATAAGAAGAAATCATGAAATCATAAGATGCTTATATTTATATTATGTTGTTTTTGTCACTCTATTTCTAATTTCTTATTTAAATATTTTTGTAATAAACTTTTATTGATAACAAAACTTACATATAAGTTTTATATACTAATTTACTTATTTATTTTTTTTTATAAATGGATGGTTAGATTTCAAAATATATATATACAACAAAAAAAAAAAAAAAAAGATAAAGGTTTATTAAACTCCTTGAACTGCATCAAGTTTCTTTATTATTTTCTAAGAAACTTAATGTTTTATTTGCGTTGGATATTAGTACATGTATTGGTGCATTCGTTAATAAAATCATTTTGTATGCATCGTATACATTGTAATTATAATAACAAATGATTTTTTTTTTTTAATCTTAATATTGTTTTATATAAGGTAAGGCCTTACGTCCCTTCTTACTCAGTATGATGGATAAAGTGGTGTACCTTTTATTAAATCTTATCAAAGTATACATCACATCCTGCTTTTGATGAATTTCTTTTTTCTTTTTCATGAAAGGAAATTAAAAGCCAAAAAGGTGCTCAAAAAGATAAATACCAAGACAAGGAAGCCCTGCGTTGCTCTTACGCGTCATTTGGACCGATTCAGATGCCATCCAGCTGGGTTTGGGGACTCCTTTACTTCATAAGACATTCCAAAGCAAATCCAAACAAACCTATGCGCTAATATTCGGTGTAGATAAACCTGGAAAGGAAAAGTTCTTGTCTTGCCTCTGGAGTCCTGTTACTCCTGTACCACCTCTTTTAGTGGTACTGACTGGAGGGAGGGATTTTAGCACATCAATTAGACCATCTCAACGTTGGGCCCAGGATCCCTATTTGGTGTTCGTTCTTTCATAAAGCTGGGTCCTCCACTAAGAATCTGAATCTTTAATAATTTTCTTTGTGTGACTTGTTAAACATCTTGTGGCTCTTTTTTTCTTTTAAATTAGGTCCCACAAATAATGTTAAAAATTGTTAAATGATGAAAACTTGGGGGAAAAATAAAAAAAAAAAAAGAAAGAAAAGAAAAGAAAAGGGAGATATCTTTAAGTGAGAGAGTTGCGGATGGTCTTAATAGATAGGAAATGGTGTTAATGTATTGAAGAGATTTAAGTATTAATTTGGTTAATATAGTATTTAGTGCTTAAAATTTAATAAATTGTACAATTTATTATCTATACTTTGAAAATATCAATTTATTACCTAATTAAATTTTTCATGATTATTTATATTACTTAACATAATACCATTAATACCCGTTTGCTAACGTTGCATGGACTACCAAATCATAATGTGGTAACTTCTTTAACATATGACGGATCATATGGCACAAAATGACATACGGTGATAAAATGATTTCACACATAAAAGCTATTATTTTTTAATGCTAACATGACATGTGGCAATGCTAAAACTCAACACATGATAACATCTTTGACATGTAGCAACCTTTTTTGATAAAATATTATTTCTTAAATTAGTAAGCAAATAAAGCTCTAATGTAATTCCAAACATATGCCATACTATGTTTACTAAGGCATTTGCTTACATAAGGGATAAGACAATCTATAATAAATGTAAGGCTTTTCTTGTGTAGCATTCCATGTGAGACTTATAATATGAGGATAGTAGGTTTTAAACTATAATTTATAGTTTTCGCAAGATGATAAATCAACTTTAACCTAATTGTCCTCACTTGATTTAACATTTATTCCAAAAGATTTATTCCAAAATTCTTTTATAACATACTTAAAATTCATATCAAAGTGGCTATAGAATGTCCTATCCCTTATGTGAGCAAATGTACCAGTGAACATAGTATGGCATATGTTTGGAATTATGTTGAAGCTTTATTTGCTTGCTAATTTAAAAAATAATATTTTATTTTAAAAGACTGCTACATGTTAAAGATGTTGCTACGTGTCAAGCTATGATGTTACCACTTGGCATAGTAACCATTTTAAAAAAACTACTATGTATCAAATCATGCCATGATTATGTGTCAATTCATGCCATGTCAACTGCCATGCATTAAAAAAGTTATCACGTGTCAAATTGTAGCATTACTGTATGTCAATTCATGCTACATCAGTAAGTGAATACTAATGGTGTTAAGTTAAGTAGTATAAATGATCATAAAAAAGTTCAATTAAGTAGGAAATTTATATTTTCAAAATATAGGTAGTAAATTACACAATTTGTTAAAGTTAGGATACTAAATGCAACATTAACTCAATATCAATTACTATGTCAATTTGGCTAAGAACTAGGCTTACCAAGTACATCCAAAACCTAATAATGCATGGTTTTAGGTCTTGGACTTGTAAATCATTGACCATTGTTTTTTTAATTTACCAAACTTTAAAAACCTTCAATTTTAAAATTAAAAGAAAAAAAAAACTGTAGCGCCCAAAAACCATATAGTTTTTATATTATTTATTAAATAAGTTAAAGAGGATTTGTATTCACTTATACATAATGATACCCAAATAGAGTTGTAATATAAATAATATAGGATAAAAATTTATAAAAAAAGTTTAAAAAACAAAAAGTTAGGCTTAGTCTTATATTGTTAAGGATGGGAATGTCCTTTCATGAAACCCTATAAATGGGAATGTTCTTTCGTGAAACTCTATGAATACCAAATAAACATGTTCTTAAAGTTTATATATCTCCACTATTGTCAATAACAACACATTAAATATTGTGATGGGAAATAATCTTTTTATTTCATATGAAAATAGTTTGCATTTTCAATATTATTTAAGTAAATGTTTTATTTACTAATTTTCTAATTTCTTTTTAAATTTTATTTTCCTTTAAAAATTATTTTATGGGACCTAAGCTGAATTGGGTGGGTCTACAAGTTTAGACGATCGAACTGCTTTGTACCTGTATACCTAGTGGCTTCAGCAAGTCCAAAATTGGATTAGCGAGGTTAGTATTGGTTTGACCTTACTAGGTATGTTCAAGGTTGGGTCATGGTATGGACTTCGCTTGTGTCTAAGTCTAAATGTAACTCAAAAGTGTTGAATGGAAATTTACTATCCTAAATTTGCATCTCAATTGCGTCACCATCAATGGTAATATAACACTTGAGTAAATTAAACAATAAATATGAGCATTCTTTGTCTAAACTACTAGATATTCAATCATGATTGACTAGGATCTAATCAAAACAACAAAATTGAGATGCAAAGATAAGTCCACATCATATTATAAAATCTCATAAAGTTTCAATATGTTGATGGATATGAACTACGATCCTTATATTGGAGAATCAAGCATTCTCATATTTAAGTTAATATTAAAATTATTTATAGGATGAAATACACTGTAGAGGATTGCCAGCCAAACTTAACTAAGCTAAATGCCCTTCCAAGAATGTTTCAAATGTGATCAATTTAGAGTTGAGTAAAGATATTAGTATGGATGAGGTTAAAAAGGCTATCTTTCAACTTGGAGGAACAAAGCATTAGGACTTAATGCTTCACTAGTTTCTTCTATCAGCGATACTAGAATGTTGTTGCCCTTTCTATCTTTAGAGTAATGTCTCGCATCATGTGGTCGGTGATATCCCTCCATGTTTTATTGAAACTAATCTTATTCTTATCCCTAAAGTTCAAAATCCTTAAGAAATAAACCAGTTCGGCCCTATTAGTTTATGTAATTTCTACTTTAAAATCTTTTAAAAAATCCTTACCAACAAATAGAAGCCATTCTTAAATGACTTGATTACTCCACAAAAAAGTGCATTTGTCCCTAATAGGTTAATCTAGGACAATGTAGTGGTAGCTCATGAGGTCTTCCATGGACTTAAGTTAAACAAGAGAAATAGGAAATTTTTAAGTGCAATTAAGCTAGATATGATGAAAGTATATGATAGAGTTGATTAGACTTTTCTAAGACATGTTCTACAAAGATTTGGATTTCATGCTAAATGGATTGATTGGATCATGGCTACTATTTCAACTGTTCGCTATAACTTATTGCTAAACGGAAAACGAATTGGAACTATTACTCTATCTAGGGGAATTAGATAGGGCGACTCCCTCTCACCATATCTTTTTCTTTTTAAATTTTGCTAACATGTAAATGTTTTTTCCTACATGAAAGCTGATGGAAATAAATAACAAGCCGACTAAGAAGAAAAAAATAGAAGAAATACATGTGTTGTATAATAATTGGCTAATTATGCTTATTGGACTAACAACGTAATAAGTAGATCATGGGGGTATATATATTAAAATAAGTAAAGTTTTAATCAGGTGTATAATATAACAAATTCAAAATTGAGATGTATGATTGAAAAAAAATGCAAACTTGGAGTATGTGCAATCCCATTGCCCCTAAATTTATTTGTACTGTTTGCAATACTTGTTCTTTTATTTCCTAGTGGAGCTTCGATAAATCTTCCTGTTATTTATTTATTTATCTATTCTGTTTTATTTTAGTTTGTTGCTATTTAATAGTGAATGGGTTATATATGAAGTGAGTGGGCTTAGCTTTGGGCTTGTTTGGCGAGTCCTCTACATATGTTATTATTAGTTGTAAAGGCCTTGCGTTTAATTCTATGCCTCAATATGTTATGGATAGGACAATGGAGCTCGTAATCGAGTTTCTAAATAACGACATATAATAATTTTGTAAACTTAATTATATAGTTATAGCCTGGTGCAAATTAACTTACTTTAGAAGTCAAAAACTTATGAAATTATTTTATTAGACTTTTAGTGTATATTTGGAGCTTGAGTGGGGGAAGTTATGATAAGCCATAAAATTTTAAATCTCCTTAAATTCAATTATTTACAGAAAATTAACATTCGTTTCAAGATTTCTTATGTTACCCTAATCTATAAGTGCTCATAGTTTAAAGGTAGTCTTAACTAATCTTCGGAAAAACATAAGTTAAAATAACTTTTTTATTTACTATGAAATAACCATTATGTTCTTGATATAAATTATTAGTAGACATACAATTCTGCTAGCAACATCATTAACCATCAATATAACTGGTTCAATAAAATCATATGGAGAAAATGGAGATAATATCTTGATTTCGACTTACTACAAATTGTATCAAAATTGACCCTAACCGTTAGCCTTATGATTTGGGAACGAATCAATGTGGAAGCTAATAGACTTACAATAACCTTGAACTTAGAAAGAACGATTCGAGAGTGACAAACAATAATGATAAGTCTCATATTAAAAAATAAAAGATTGGAATCAATTATAAGATAGTGAGATAGGATAATCGCATGCTTGTGAATGGAGATTACCCTTATAATGGAAATTATAAGTCCGAAATAGATTATAGAAGAAAAATACTTATAATTTAAAAACTTAACATAAGACAATTCAGAGAAGGGTGGAAAGGATTTTTGATTTCCAATTCCAAACTGGCCATATCTGTGTGGCCGGCTATGGAAGTGTCCTAAGCATATTGCACGCCGAAAAAATATATCTAAATATAGTATCTTGATTTTACAAGGTTTTTTAGGAGTTATTGTATGAAATTTTATAATTAGAGTATATTATAAATATACCCTTGATATAACTTTTAAAAATTTAATATTTTCCAACCATTTTATCAAAAGATAAAATGTAAAAGCACATTTTTAAAAGATTTGATATTTAAACATTCTAATTTAAAGATTGAAAATTAAGCGTACATGCAATAAACATAAAGGAGTATATGTGCAGATATTTGAAATTATATTTTTGCTAGTGAAAGTATTAAGATCAATTATATTAAACCTAAGAGTTGTAGCAATTTCGTAGCTGTTTTTTCAAATCATTCGTATATTATATAATGCAACTGTCAAGTTATACAATACAAGCACTATTTTCGGCCTACATAAGCCACGGCACACGTATAAAATATAGATATGGATTGGAGTTGAGACAGTGACTGCTGAAAAAAAAGACACGAGTATTACACAAGAAGAGCTCTACTCTAATAATGTTAGGAAACATATGATTTTCTTTTTGATTGTTTTTCACGGATATTTATATATATATATCTCGATCTTGTTGTTAAAGTTTGAAAACCGTCTTCTATTTATGGTATTAGTTTTAAAGTTCTAATGACAGTATAAGATACTATATATCTTCGAAATTCAGAAAAACAGTAAATTGAAAATTTAAAAGTTTAAGTTGGTAAATAACTGCTTAATATTTAAAAGTTGTATTTATAATTATCTCATAAATTTAATATGCAGTGGGCAAAAACGTGCAAAAAAATATTTTGTCGCTAAATGAATAAATGTATCTTATAAAATGCTTACAGGTGGATGGATTATGGATGCATGAATAGTAAGGAAAGACAATTATTGTTAGCCATGGTCCCATGGAGCGAAACCTTAAATTATGCACTATTGCCTTTCTTCATTTGGGCACACTTGTGGATATGTCTCGGGTTATCAGTGACATGGACAGCCAGACACAGGACAGAGATGAAGAAAACATGGCAGCTTGGCTTCTTGGCATCAACAATCTTAAGATTCAACCTTACCATCTTCCTTCTCTTGGTTAGGTCTCTTTATCTGTTGTCTCTTTATATACTAGACACCAATTACCACCATTTCTGAAATGATTGGGATGAGTATGAAGAAATCATTTCAAAACAGAGACAAAATCTGGCATGACATGGATTCTCGTTTTTTCTTTTTCATTTTTTCCCCTTATTTATTATCTTCTTTTATTACTTCTGATGAAAGCCTTATTCATGGTTGGACTGGCTTCCTCTCTTGCATCAACCATAGTTTTGGTCAATCCTAGAATGTTTACTTGTGTAGGCAGCCATTAGAAGTACGCATTTTTTCTAGTATCAGTGGCAGATCAAGGATTTTACCTGGGAGGGAGAGTCAATTTAAGCATGGAGATGACAAAGAAACTATACATCTTTAGATTTTTTTTCTTTTAATAATTTAAAAGGTAATTTTTCGAAAATTTCTGAAGTTTGGGAAGCAATTGCCCGCTCCTGCTCGGACCGCCATTGCTTAGTACCATGTAAAACAATTTCATGTTAGTGGCTGGTTATTAATCACTTGAAAATGCCTTTGACGTTTCACATGAACTCCAATTTGGAAATTAGAGCTTGTCATACTGTTCATGTTATGTCTCGATGTTTAGAATCAAGATCAAGCATTTACTGCGTGTGGAACTAGAATTCAGACAGTTTTAAGCAGGTATCTGACCATGATGTAAAATTTTACTCCACTTCTCGAATAGCGGTTGAAATGTCGTAACAATGGCTTTATTTCAAGTTTTAATTCCAAGACTAGCACTCTAGCAGCACCATACCTTTAATTGCATCTACGATTTCAGGTCCTCATGATGTGAAAATTCGCGTAAAAGCCCTTGGTATCTGTGGCAGCGATATACATCATTTCAGGGTAAGGATACATTCCTGCTTTACTCTGTTTTAGTTGCATGCATCTACATATCAAGAAGGTAGCGACTGGAAAAATACTCTCTTTTGGATAATACATAGAAGCATAGGTTTTTAGGCGTTGTGATAAGATTTATTTTTCATATGCTGTTTTCATTAATCTGATGCTGTTGTATTTATTTATTTATCAGACAATGAGGTGTGCAAATTTCATTGTTAAAAAGCCAATGGTGATAGGACATGAGTGTGCTGGGATCATAGAAGAAGTAGGGAGTGAAGTAAAATCTCTTACAGTTGGTGATCGTGTTGCGTTGGAGCCTGGAATCAGCTGCCGCCGATGTCCTCTCTGCAAGGAAGGCCAGTACAACCTTTGCCGCGAGATGAAATTCTTTGGATCTCCTCCTACAAATGGATCACTTTCAAATAAGGTACCGTATAAGTTATACCACTTGAAAAATATTGATATGGAAAAATTCGGGGTGTTGCTATTATAAAACATCATATTTATGTCGAACTCTAACATCATATTTAGTGCCTTCTAATTCGACAACAACATAAAGCATTTGCTGAGTAATGTATGAAGTGCAAAATAAGCTGAATTGTTTCCTTGGGTCAGGTGGTGCATCCAGCAGATCTCTGCTATAAGCTCCCTGATAATGTGAGCTTAGAGGAAGGTGCAATGTGTGAACCCCTAAGTGTTGGAGTCCATGCATGTCGCCGAGCAAACGTTAGTCCGGAGACAAACGTTCTGATCATTGGTTCTGGACCGATAGGCCTTGTGACTTTGCTTGCAGCTCGCGCATTTGGAGCTCCCAGGATCATCATTGCTGATGTTGACGAACATAGGTTATCAGTTGCCCAAAAACTTGGTGCTGATTCAATCGTTCGGGTTTCCAAAGAAATCGAGGTACGTACGTTCACATGGTTTGATCCTAGCAAATGGTTTTGTTTCAGTTCATTCGAGTTGTCCAGATTGATTCAAGCATCATTGAATTTAAAACAGGATGTGGATCATGAGGCGGCACAGCTACAAAGTGCAATGGGTTGCAGAATTCATGCGAGTTTTGATTGCGTTGGCTATAACAAAACAACGTCAACAGCTCTGAATGCTACGAGTGCAGGTGGCAAAGTCTGCTTGATTGGATTGGCCCGAAGCGAGATGACAGTTCCTCTAACCCCTGCAGCTGCAAGGTAAATTGTTATAAAAACTTTTCCTTTCATTCTTCATTTATCAAATTCATTAAGGAACCATTGCCTCCGATCTTTCCTTACTCTAAATTCGGTTATGGACGAAAAAGAAAGGAAGGAAGTGAAGTGGAGGGTAGTGTGTGGATTGATAAAGATAAATGGCAAAAGAAGAAGCAGAGGGGATTGGAAGGAAATGAGGGGAAGCTTTTCCCATTCTTTTCCCCTCTTTCGTATTAACCAAACATAAAAAGGAAATAATCTTCGTCCACCTTCCCTTTTCCCTTCTGTTCTCTTCATTTCCTCCAGGACCACCCCACGCCCCCTCTGTCCTAGCAGCTCCAGCACTCTACTTGTGCTTCCGATGATTAATTGGAAATTTGCAATTTGCCCTTAATACGATTTGCAGGGAGATTGATGTGATAGGCATATTTCGATACAGAAATACTTGGCCACTCTGCCTTGAGTTATTAAGGACAGGTAAGATCGATGTAAAACCGTTGATAACTCACAGGTTCAAGTTCACACAAGAGGAGGTTGAAGAGGCATTCGAAACTAGTGCTCGTGGTGGCAATGCAATCAAGGTGATGTTTAATCTGTAGGTCATGATGCATGGAAGAGGAGATACCTCGTACTTTTTATCAACGGAAACTCCACTTGACCATTTCACGTGCCTATCCAAGCTCAGATTTAGGTTAGAATCTATAATAATAATAGCAATAATCTCATGTGTTAATTAGATATTGTGCCTTTCACTTTGCATGATTTGGTCAAAGCTTCCACTTCTAGGTAGAGGCTGGGTTAAACTTGAACCTGTTGGGTTAAGGGCCTGGTTCCCCTTCAATTCTTGAATTGGGATCGAATTGGGCCTTAATTTGGTTTCAGGTTGATTCTTGACCCATCAAATTAATAATAATTATTTAAAAAAATATATATATATTATTTTATCTTTATTTTTAGTTTGAAAAAAAAAACCAATAATAAATGAAAAAAATTTAAAATTTTGACTACTTCACTTTATTAATTAGTCAGCACTGAGATTAATAATTTGCACTTATCATAATGTATAATTATTATTGTATGCTTACAATTGATGAATTGAATGAGAAAGTTCTTTTTTTTATAAGTAACATATCAAGAAAAATTTGTCAATATAATTAATGGGGGACTAAACTTGTGATGAGTAATACTCATTACGATCTTTATTTTTTGGGAGGAAATTTTAAAAAATAATATAATTTATATGGGAGAGAACTAAGTATTGGAAAGAGAATATTATCTATCTAATATCTATAATATAACTGTCGTTTTATATATAGTATAAATATATTTCTTATGATTTTTAATTGCATTAAATTATAAATACACTAATATTTTCGTAAATTATTAAAATATATTAATTTATAAAAGCATTTACTCTTTTAAAAGTTAAGTAAGATTATATAAAACTTATAAAACTTGTAATATTTTATATTCCAAACTCCTTTAGTTATTAAAGCAATATATTTTATAGTATAACTATTTA
The DNA here is from genome assembly GCA_024138015.1 of Lumnitzera littorea. Classification (NCBI taxonomy): domain Eukaryota; kingdom Viridiplantae; phylum Streptophyta; class Magnoliopsida; order Myrtales; family Combretaceae; genus Lumnitzera; species Lumnitzera littorea. Next base: position 2,926,459 of record JAMXBB010000002.1, on the reverse strand, counting down.
CTTTCACCAATACTAAATTATACAGTTTTAATAATTCTTTTTTTTATAAACTTATATATATTTTTAGGTTTCCATATCAACTTATAGACATTAGTAGTAATATATATTTAATTTTATTTTATATTTTAATTAGAAGAAATATTTATATTTAATTTATCTAAAATTATATTTTTTTGCTTTTTTTTTTTGGTCAAAACCGATAGATTAAACCGTTAATCCTTCAATGTAGGCTTGGAGCCGTTACTTCGGCGAGTCGAGCATGTTGAACTGCATTGTTCAATCAAGCTCGACGGATCAAGCTACAATTTAAGCCTGTAACTTACATGTTCATGTTGACTCTAATCCGATTCATGGGTCGGATTTGACCCTTTCCTAGATCTACATAACTAAACTTGGTGATAAAATGTAGATAGAAAGTAATCTAACTACTAGAGATTGGTATTGTAATGCTTTTTTTGTGTATTCATTATTTTTAATTATAAGATTGTTGTTTCAAGTGAGTTTAAAGGCTTATAATACACAAAGGTAGAGAAAATTTCTCTTATCATACTTTTTATGAGGAAGAAACCTAGGTTGCTCGAGTAACTAAAAGGCAATTGTTAATCACCATGAAAACACACCCCAAGGGATTAAATCTAATTAGTACTATCTTGAGAGGCTTGTTTTATTCCATGACATGAATAGACTAAGTTCATGTCTGCTATTCTAGGAAGGTTTTATTATTATTATTATTATTACGACTTGAAAAAGAGGATCTAAATTGATTCATCCCTTTTAAAAAAATATTATCAATATTATTAGATTATAATAATTTTAACATTTTGGAAGGGTTTTTGATTAAAAAAAAAAAAGAAAAAAGAAGGAAGGGTTGACTACCTTCAATTGAGCAGGTAGGAGCGGGTTGGAGGCATAAATCGGTTAAGTTATCTGGTACATGGAAGTCAACGAAGCACCACCCGGACCACATACTTACACATAGGGATGGATTTCATCAGTCACCCTTTTCTTTTATGGAGTCAACTCTTCCCCATCCCCGCGAGAACCGCTAAACAACTATATCGTAATCAATGGGACTTACCTATGCCATTACGCGTCATGTTTCTATCCTTTAAAAATTACATACTAAGGTGCAGATTTAGTCGACTCTTCCCTTTCCTTTTTTTTTTTTTTTTCCTTTTAAACTAAAATACATAAAAGGCCACCGTATTCTCGACCATGCCTGTGCCCAGTCGACCAATGACATGTACCGGAACTGCCGTGGCATCTCCATTAACGATGCATGTACAGTCGGCTGAAAAATTTCTGGTTTTCAAATTAATAAACAAAATCTATGAAAAATAATCATATTATGAAATCTTTGAGTTTGTCATTATGTGAATTTCAAAATTTAACCTTTGCGAAATTTATCATGAAATTTCGGCCCAATAGTTTAGTTGCGCAAGTTGTAGTTTATAGCCAATAAATAAATACATTAAATTATCCATTCGTAACTAGTAATTTAAATAAGTCAATTAATAGAGCACGGATGTGCGAAGATTGGAGCGGTCATGGCTGATCAGCCGTTATTGTCGAGCCCTAAGGGTCATTAGGCTGCACCTTTTTGATTCATAATCCTATTTACAAAACTCTAAAACAAGATTTATGCTTTAGAGTTTTGTAAATAATTGACCTGTGCTTTTCTTTTTGATAATTAGTAGTTATAATTGCTACTATTAGTTAGGGATACATTATTGATCTATCATAATTAATTAAATAAAATATCATTAACTAATTCAATTAAAAAAACAAGCAACTCCATTGAAGTACTAAGGGGTGTGATTTCAATGTGAGTTCGTTATTATTTTCTATTTTTTTTTATTTTTTTCCCAAAATTTTATTTTTTATTTAATTATCCGTATAAATATATTTAATAATATCATTTTATTGAATTAACATTATGAACTAATAAGAATCTAACGTGTACCTCCTAGAAAAAATTAAAAAAAGATGTTCTTAGAAAAGAAAATATCGATTACTTAATTACATTAATACCCTAAAATGCGGATCCTCCTTTCGTAATTTTTCCTAATTATTAAGTGGGGTTTCATCTTGGTTTTCAGTTTGATGAACTTACTTCAGAAAATAATTTAGGATCTAATAAGCAAAGCCTAATAAAATAATAGCCTAGTAGGCTCCCGTCTGCAACGGGAAGAGATTATTATTATTATATAATTATATTTAAGAGAAAACCGTATTTATCGTGTTTTCATAGTGGGATTTCCATTCAGGACAGGAAACGAGAAATCCATCGAATCACATGCGGCTTTTGTGGAAAAGCCCTTTTTGACTTTGTGGACTAATGACCAGACACCAGTACCGCATACTAATTACTTGAAGTAATTGACACTTCCATTCCAGTCAGTTAGAAGCATCTAAAGTTGTTTTACTGAAAAAATATAGAGCGACCCTTATCATATCATGAACTCCTAACTCGTTCCACTCGCGAAAGGGTAAATCACATGTATTGTCGTTTGAAAAGTATAAAGAATATAGAGATATTTTAAATTTTAAAAGTACGAGACTTCATCGTACATAGTATGAAGTTGTCTTTTGTATAAATATAGATCCACAATATTATTAATTTTTTTTTATGTGGATTTATCATTTAATTTGAGGTTTCTATTATTTAAATTGAATTTCAGAAAATAATTGTAATTGTACATTCATATAAAAGAACGACTCTGAGGAGAATTTTTTAGTGATCAATATTTTGCAAGGGGTATAAGTAGGTTAATTAGAAATTGATGGTTCTAGGAATGTAATTATAATTTATCATAAGGAGAAATCAGGCTATATATACATAAACATGTATATCGCTTGGGAAATACTTGGTGCTGAAATTGTGGTCGTCAAAATTTTCATCATTAATGTATCTCACTTTCTTCTGTCTATGACATTCTGACTTTGCCCACTAAAGGATTAGTGGCTGATGGTGCTATATTGAAATAGATAATTCCCATTACAAGCAGGATTTTTGTTGAAGTAGGATATTGATCAAATTAAAACCTGCCAGGAATATTTCCATTTAATTTATATTTCATGTCCGTCCATCTCTCTCTCTCTCTCTCCGTGTGTGCGATAAACTATATGGAAAACCATATGGTTAGACAAGGTTTTTGGTCCTTATCTATCGTTAATAATGGAAAAAGATTTTGTTGCGAATAAGAATCAAAAGGTTAGCAAATTCTGTTAAATATCTAACCCAGACCCATTATGTTAAGATAATCAATATGATGATTATAACTATAAATGATGGAAAAAGAATTTGTGATTTATTTTTGCCTACCATAGTAAAATTTACTTGACATATTGCTCTTAATGAGACTTGGCCTGGTTGATTCTAAATAATCTTATTATATTTTTTTAGAATGGTTGATCTGGGTGTATAACACGGTGAAAAGTTAAATGGATAAAATCAAACTCAATCAATCGATATTAGATTAAATTGAATTGGATAGATTTAATGTATAAATTAAATTGATTTGGATTTAACTGTAAAAGTCAATTAGAATATGACAACACATATTCTAAAGAAAGAAAAAAAAAAGAAAAGAAAAGAAAAGAAAAGGGAGAGTATACATCCTTTCACTTTTACACTCCAATATTATAAGATTTTCTTGTCCTCATGATTCTATTCTAATCAATTGCCCTATACTACATTTGTTTTTTTTTTTTTTTTTTCCTTCCATAAAATGCAATCTACAATTCATCAATACATTAGACTCGAATCGTCTCTCTCTCACTTGCAACTGCTTTGCCTTATTTTTGTTGCCGAAAAGTAATAGAAAATAAAAGAGAAAAAGAAAGGATCATTACCAATCTTTCTTCACGGAGCATAACTAATTCAGAGGGTTTGGTTCAGAAATAAATTCGTTTGCTTATGGTCATTATGACCAACAAATTGACGCTAGAGTAAGCAGGCCTTTTTTTCTCACCAATTAGACTACTTTAATCAAGTTTATGCTTTCCAAAGATGCTTAATTAAATGGGTTTGTAGAATAAAGAGTTGATTTTGGCTAAGATAGTACCATTACACATGGGTGGTTGAATGCCAACCCCCATCTAAGGACTGCTACCATGTAGTAGTAGATAGGATTCTTTATTAAACTGAATTGAATCTTACCAAAATCCAAATTGAATCAAACTATAAAATAAAGTTCTTTTATATTTTTGGTTCAATTGAAAGAAGGTTTAAATGGTTCGCATTTCAGTTAGCGAAGGTTCAAATGGTTCGCGATTCAGTTTATGAGGTTAAACTAAATCTAACCGTTTAAATTCAAATTAAATCGTTTCTTATTTAAAAATAAAAAAATAAGCGACATTTTTTACTTTACCATATTAACATTTCATTTTTACTTTATTTACATTTTGTTTTGTTGTATCTTTTCTCACACTTAGCTTCTATTGTGTAATCCTTCTCTTTTACTATCATTTTTTATCTCTCAAGAAATTTTCATACTTTATAAGATGTTATATTACTATGATGTAATGCTACATGACTGTAACCATTGCATAATGTTCCTTATTATTATTATTTTTTTACTAACATAATGTTCCCCATTTTAAATATTAATGTTTGGTTAAAAATTTTAATAACTATTTGTATTATTAAATATAATAAAGTGTTTTTAGAAGTAGTTCAAATTGAATCGAATCACATTTGAAGTGATTTGGTTCAAATCTTTAAATTGTTAAAAGCGACTTGATTTATTAAGAATTTGAATTGAACTGTTTGAAATGTAAATCAAGTTGAATTGTACTATAAACATCTCTAGTAGTAAAGTGGTTGATTGTGATTCTAGATGTTGGTTAAGACTCTCTTGATAATTGACTGGAACCTCCTTTTATGAATTTTATAATTTCTTATTTTGTTTGGAAGGAAGTTTCTATAGGTATTGGTTGCATGCTTTACTCTAATAAGTAGACTTACAAGACCAAATTTAATGCTAAGGAACTTATTTCGAGTTTTAGGTGTTATGTCAATGTGTTAAAAGAACTTTTTCCTTTGAGACTTATTTTACTTCATTTTCAATTTCTTTATAAAATTTCCTTAACAATTTCTTTATATTTTTATACAAAATTTTTATTAAAAGAAAAAAAAAAGTATAACTTTTTGGGATCATTTCTCCTCCATTTAGGAAGGATCCCGACAAGTGATTGCAGGGCATTATGCCAAGCACCCTACCGTCCAAATAAAGCTTTCGGGTTTTACATTGTATCGATCGATCTTACTTAGAATAGCTTGATGGACACTCAAGTTATGTGTGCGTATGTGTAATTTTTTGTTCTCTCTGCTTGTTTCATCACAATGAATTTTGATTCCGTTTATGGTTCTTGGCTTACGTCGCCGAGATGTTCATTTTAAAATTATTATGTAATCTTCTTACCTACTTTCTCCTTACTTGTTATTGTTTATGAGATATCATTAATTTTCATGCTTTTATTCCAATGTATTACGTTTTACATTCATACATACATACATACATACATATATATATATATATATATATATAAACAAAAAAAAAAAAAAAAAAACTTTCTGTTAAATCATTCGAACCAAAAGTGGAAGCTGCTATAAGTTGAAGACGGCTGACGAAAGCACTACGTACTTTGTTTCTTTGTTGCAAGTTTATTCGCTTATCGTTGATGGAGATAACCCACTCTATCTCGACCATGTGATGGAAATAACTGGGCAACATTAGCTATTGTCTTTGACTTGGTCCTGAACGGATGACTCCTAGACATTTATATTGGATTAGAATAAAATCCCGTGGTTTACCGTATGGTTGATTGATTCTGTTTACATGTGATTTGTAGGGATATGTTCAAAATGAAAAGTTTGAGACAGTAAATATTTGTCCCATTATATATAAAATATGTAATACATAGCATGGGACTAAATTACTGCTTCTATTGTGAAACGGGATACTTGTAGTTAAATTCTTAAATTTTTCATTTCAACAATTAGCTTCTTAATTTTTTCTAAGCATACAATTGAGACCTAACATTAACATGCATTTTTTTTTTTAAATATAGAAGAGTTTCTATTAAACTAGAAATAAAATGCCAAATAAAAGAAAAGATGCATTTTTTTTTAAATATAGAAGAGTTTCTATTAAACTAGAAATAAAATGCCAAATAAAAGAAAAGATGCAACGAGGTGTGAAAAAGATAACATTTTTTTTTCATTAAGTAATATTACTTATTTTTTTTTAACATGTAAAATAGGTATAAATACAAACTCCTTTGTTACCATATTCTTTGCCTCCATCAAATTCACATAAAGTATAATAAGAAATCGATCACCGTGGCAGAAGGAGAAACCATAAAACCTCCTCACACATATTATAATCTATTATTATTAATAATAAAAGAACTTTTTTTCTTAAATTGACTACCAATCGAAAGTTAAAACTCTCATAAACTTAAGAGGAAACCCAAAAGAAGTAACAATGGTAAACAAATGTTTGAAACTATTTTTTCTCTTTCCTAAACAAATATAAAATGTATTTGTTCCCGTCTGATTTTCGTAGGGTAACTAAAGCTGGAGGTAACATGCAAAACAAGAAAATATAAACCATGATGATCACTATAATGGTTTCAACATAACTACTTCGATATTTAAGTAGATAAAAGGTTTAAAAGAAAGCAAACGTGTATAAATTGAGTGAGAGAGACTAAGCATTTATTTGTGATCTTAACTTGGTATTTATAGGTACAAGAGCAAGTTGTTTCTGGAAAGAGATCATGATCCCAAGATCTACTCTTTAACTCTAGATCTTATAGAAAGGATCTTGAGAATGGTGTATAGTAGTCGTAGACTTTCCTTATTTGACTAAACTATTCCTATGTAGCCTTCTTTTGAGCATATGGGCTGTGCCTAAGCACCACGAGTTTGAAGGCCCAAGTTCCATGAGATTAGACGATGATGGGAGCTTACCAAATGCCATCTGTTAAGGTTGGGTGAAATCTTGAGAGCTAATCGGTTTAGGATTTGGTAAGGTCGTCGTTGAAGCTAGAAGCTGTCCTAAAACATAATGAGTCGACCAAGGTCCCTAAAGATCGGTCTAGGCTCCAAAGAGACCGGTTTAGGTTTTATTAGTTTGACACATGCTTTAAAATAGTCAACTTGGGTTTGAAGGCTTACATCCAAAATAGTCTATTAATAGTATCATTATTAGAAATTGCATATAAAATATACCATACATATTGAGTATAAAAATATATACATATCAATTAAATATAATACATATTTATTTATTAGCACAAACATCTCCGAAATTAATTGTATCAATTAGACAATTGCGGGATTTAGGACCCAAAGAAATGTCCAAATCAAACTTAATAATTCCGTATCAATTTCATGTGGTGAATTCACCAATGCTTAGTCATGCAAAAATCAAACCGAAAATCTACAACTTTCGATTCATATCATTATATGTCGTGTTTTTTAAATTATAAAAATTTCTAGCATCTCAAGTTGACACTTGTACCTATAAAGATATATATTTTCTCTCATCCGTCCTAGTTCTAATCAAGTACGCTCCAAATTTTCGTTGATTCTGTATGGAAGTTTTCAGATTCCTGTCGACCAATATTACTCTACGCCCGGAGTATAACACACGAAAAACCACAAAATTTATGCATAGAAAATGATGTGTTATTGGACTTGCAATGACTTTGATTGCTTAGTGGAGGGAAAAGACTTGGTCAGATGTTGGATTGGTTCAGCACGCGAGGAGAGGGCAAAGTCCAAATATCTTAAGCCACGACAAAAACTTCATCTGGTCCCATTCTTTGAAAATTAAAAAAAAAAAAAAAAAAAAATTTTAAACTAGGTAGTTTTGGATCCATTTGAGTGAGAAAAGGACCTGATGATACATATATGATAAACCAAAAGACGTGCCAGGGATAATGAATATAACTTGGTAATAAAGGAGTAAAATTACTTTTAACTACTTAAATTTGGGTAGATATTTGCTCTGTTAATTTGATAATAATAGGATGGAATTCAAGCTCAAAAATCAAAGTAGTTTATCAAGTTAAATTTTATAATATTTAACTCGTTACCGGTGAATTCAAGCTTAATTTAAATTTAAGTATTAGTCGAGTTTAAATTGAATTTGGATACTGTTATTATTTCAATTATATATATATATATATATATATTTATAGAAAGATCAAGTGTAAAGAAGTTCAATAATTAAGTGGAATCTAAGTTTTGAGGTTCCAAGCAAAGGTTAAACTTATATTTAATATTATATTGTCTCTATTCCACTTAACTTATTTATTGTTTTGAAATGAAAACAGATATTTTCTTTAGTTTTTGGCACAAGTGTTTAACGTCCTATTGTTCCTATCCAATAAAGTGAATTTACGTAAGAATTTACCTCCCGGGTTTGTCTCACCTCCCTTTTTCCATCACAAATATAAATGTAAATTGCCAAAGTATAAAAATGCAACTGCCCAACAATAATACACTTAATTTTTTATGTAACTGCCCCATATTTTCATGGCCGGTCAGTTTAGTTGGTAGTCAATATTTTCAGACACAAAAATATTATTATTTTCTCAAGACGGTGATGAGTGGGGAGGGCAAAATTTGCATCCACCAAACTTATTATAGGCCAACTCCAAACTGTCCTCTCAAGTAGTCGGCTCTACTTGTCCCCACCATAAAAGTTAAATTCTTCCTTCTACGTGTTTATTTTATGCAACATATTATCCCTGTAAAACTTGTATATTTCAAAAATGCTTTACGAGAAGCTATATTCTGTCTTTGTGATGACTTTTATCGCATCATAATTTGTAATATATATTTTTTTTTTTGGCCAACTAAGGGGGGGGGGGGGAAGGAATCAAATCCTAGTTTATACTGATAGGAGGTTAATTACGATGTCATTAAGTTATAATAGTTTTAAATTTTTTTTTTTTTACTTTAATTTTATGAAGACATTTGTTCCATTCTAATTCTTTTAATAGACTTGATAGCTATATTAGGATCTATTTAGATTTAAAAAAAAAAGAACAGAAAAATCGATAAATGGATTCAGCATCGAGTCATAATATGTTTGATGAACGAGTAGGTAACCAATTCTGGGTTTTCAAACACTATTGATGAATATCAAATTGCGATAGATTATTTTTCAGGTATAAACCGTTAACACGAATTGTCTTGTGCTATGCTAACAGAGAATAGTGCCATACCGTTGATGATGTAAAAAAATATCTAGATATATTTTTCCTAACATGGAAATCTACATACGCTCACAGCCTAACCAAACCACCCGGAATTCTTCTAAACGGTGTAGTCCTTCAACATCACGTAAAAAATTTCAACTATTTCTGTGGCTACACGTATATGCCTTTATCTTTTTCATGATTAAGGGCCCTGCCTAATCTAATAAAGAGCTTGAACGTGACGCCAAAGAGTTGAAACTTGAAAGTCACTAATAAACCGAGAAAACGAACGAAAGAGTTTTCTTAAAAGTTGAAAAAACATTATACATATACCCTTTTATTTTCAAAGAAGATTTCCTTTGCTATCTTGACCACTGAAATAAAACTTTTCGTTTTCTTTTTTTGGGTGTTAGATGTAATTGTCCGTAATAAGTAAAGATAAAATCTTTCGGTCTTTAGAGGATTTATAAGAGGAGTGATTTTTACTTACCTTGTATGATTTGAACCTGAATATTTTATTATTTTGATCCAAGATTTTAATCAGTAAGAGCAGTCTTATTTATAAAAACCTTGTTTAAATTTCCTACATGCCAACATCAACAATTTGAAAACTTCTTTTTCTAAATATCTTCTTATTTTATCTATAAAGTTCTTAAATAAAAGTCTCTAATAGTTATTTTATATTATCGATAGGACTCACAATACAAATTTTAAATAAAAATAAGGGTAAAAAAACGAATATATAGATACATACATACATATATATATATATATAATAGCTTTTTAGGATCCGTAATTAAGGATTACAAAAAATTGTTCTTATTTTTAAAACTCGTGTTAAGAAGCTCTATAGGTGATGCTCTAAAAGATACACGTGGATTAAAATATTTCTTATTTGCTTCATAAGTAATTATCAACTACTTGGCATAGATTTGAAAATTGGATGTAGCTTCAGCCTTGAAGTTGCTCACGTAACCTAGCCCGCAGGTGTCCACACTCGATAGGAATATACATGTTTTTGCACAGTATTTCTATAACTGATGCCGTCGACAAATAAGTTTTTGAAGGATTCAAAGTATTAAATGTTTTCATTCCTCAATTCACATTTTTCTTACTGTTTCGAATATTTTACGTGTCAAGACGTAATGCTCCCTATCAGAGACGTTCATCCAGTTGAATTTGAATCCCGAATTTTATAAGATCCTATATAATCGGATACATTTGATCAAGACCCGGGTATTAGATAGATCAAAATGTTCAGAATTTGTTTTCAACCACCTACTTAGAAGTTACACGAAAACTGGACTTGTACTTTCCAGAATGCTTCCTCACTTCATCATGGTTGATAATTTATGTTAATAGTCATGTTTTATATCTGTATTTAAATGGATATGTATATAAAAATCCTAACTCGTAATATGCTCTAATTATTAGTTATATTTAAAAATTTAAACTCATATACCTAATCTGCCTATTAATTTTGTTTTCAATTCCGATTAAACCCATCTACTACTGATTAAAGATGTTTTTGAAACAATTTATCATAAAGTTTCTATTTGAAAATATATTTTCAATATCTTCTTAATTTGCTTAATACATATAACAGAACTTACATTGCAAACTATATTTACAAATACTTGCAAAGATAAATTTCTGTTCATAGGCCAAATATATGAATAAGTATAACAAAAACACAATAGCCTAGAGATCCAACCACTAATGCAGACTTTCAATATTATATGTTAAAATTATAAATAAAAAATTTATTGTATAATTTTTATGTGGGTTAATCTATAATATTATGTAATCAACTTAAATAAAAATTAATTCATGTATTTAATTCAGTTTCCAATAAAAATTATAAGTGATTTTACTAATGAAATTGGGAGTTAATAAGGTATGTCTAAATAGATCTACACAAAAAAAAAAAAGAAACTTAAAATACGTTATAATAAGCTTTGAAAGAAAATGTTGGAAATTAAATTCCCAATGTACTAATAAGTTAAGAGCATCACCCTTATAGAATTGGGTCAAAGTCGATCGGGATGATAATTAGACAAAATGGTTAACAAGAACAAATATCGAACATTGGTATTAGATGATAAGAGAGAGAGAAAGAGAGATATTTACATAGACACAAACCATAAAAGAAATTAAAGTAATAAAATCATAAAGTATATGGTTAATCATAAATAGTAGAAATTTTAATTTTAACATGTTTATAGATCAGAATCGAACATATCTACTAGAGCTGCTCATTAATCAGGGTTATTATTGAGTTCAAACGCTAAAACAATACTTAAATACGTTACTAAATAGATTCAAACAGATTTGATATGTAACTAACTATATTAAGTTTTGTTTATACAAACTTATTTATAGTTATGTTTATTGTGTTGGATGAGTAGTTAGGTTTGAAATTGTCTACCCTAGAAAAAATGTGCAAAAATATCAATATGGATTATAAAATATCTACATTTTTTTCTCCTCATCAAGTTAATATCTTAGTTTTGCTAACGTTCTTTATGAAAATAGAAATGGGTAAAAAGTCCTCCTAAAGTTTGTTTATCGAGTCCAAAATAATTGCCCACACCATATTGAACCTCAAAAAGATCCGATTTCTTAATAATATCTTAATCGATGTATTTTACATGCTCATTCCCATGACATTCATGTGGAAGTGTACAATTTGATGAAGTCCTTCCAAAACTAACATTCATGAATGATCCGTTTTGTCGGGTCTTTCTTCGCAATTTGCACGCAACAGTAGTTCTCAGCATAGAAACCTTACCTCATCTCATCAGTTGGGATTATGATTTGATGGCTAACAAATTATCATTTAGTACGTGTGAACAATTCACATTATGCTAGAAAAACAATCATAAAACAAGAAAAAGAAATATTAAATATAAAATTCTAAATCGTACATGTATCAAGCAGAGGTAGGCGTGTAGTGGGTGGGTCTTTGATATGGCACCCTAATTTTGAATATTTGTTGATATAAATATCTTTTATTCCGGAAATATTACAAATTTATGATTTAACTGTACCAAAAATTCACATTTTAAGATTAACCTTCTTAGATAAAATCCTCTACTCGATACGAAATTTACATGACAAAGTATGCTAAAAGTACTTTTAAAACAAGTAAATAATAGGGCTTATTACCGATCGCATTGTACAAAAAAAAAAATGATAATATTCATTAAACTTTTAATATATGGAAAAAAAAAGGAAAAGCTCCATTTTTTTTATAAAAAAATTTTAATATTTATATAAGAAAAATTATACCAAAAAATATTAAAGGATAATTTCAAGTAAGAGATCGACGTTTTAATAAGCAATTAAAATAAAAAATTTCTATTTAAACTTATTCCGAAACATTAATATTGTTTGATATAATTTTTCTAATTTATATACTAAGAAATTTATGGTCCTTTAAAGAATTAGAAGAATAAAGCTTGTCCAAAAGAAACCCTAGATATGGTATAAAATGGTGCAATTTATTAAGCCAACACATAACGCTGTCAAACCTAGAAATGTTGAATACAAGTCGCTGGTGTCGTTGAACCACTGACCCATCTAATCCCTCTTGTTTAATTTTTTGCCACTATATATAAACACACACACACACCCAACTTCCACAACCGCACCAATATTTAAAAAAAAAAAAATACACACACACATACACGTCCTCGCAGTCCTGTTTCATCAAAAACCCCAAAACATGGTTTCTTCTTCTTCTTCTTCTTCATTTTCAGTTTCTCCTAGAAAGAATACAACCACTAAATCCAACATCAACACCCATCTCAGAACATCCTTAGCGATAGCCGATGTCTTGTCCTGGTGCTGTGCTACTATTCTCATAGGATTGATTTTGTTGGCTTCGATTCGAGAAGATTCTCGAACGGACAATAACAACTACTACAGCAACGAAGGCCTCAGCATCAAAGGAAATCAACTCTTGAACCGACCTTGTGATGAGATTTATGTCGTTGGAGAAGGAGAGACGCTCCACACCATCAGTAACAAGTGTGGCGATCCGTTCATCGTTGAGAGGAATCCTCATATTCATGACCCGGATGATGTGTTTCCCGGTTTGGTCATTAAGATCAATCCTATCAATACGAAGTCTAGGAAACTTCTGAGGTAGTTAGTTCGATTGGGTCGCGTTCAATCTGGAACCTGTTTTATCCTGCACGTTTGAAGAAGGCTTTCAAATGGATATCAGAGAATTCTCGAAATTCCGGTTCCAAAATTCGAAAGTTCTCAGATTGTAAATTACATACATACATACATACATATATGTATGTATATTTATTATATGCCCTGTTCTTCGGACGCAGAGCAATAGTTTTTCTCTTCTTCCATTTTTCCTTTTCTTTGGAGTGAGAAATAACAACCGGAGCATAGTTCATTCATAGTCCATCCTACACGATGAAATTATACAAAAAAAAAAAAAGTTCTGGTTGTATTAATTTTTCTATATTGAATTTTAGCTTTTTATTGTCCTATCCTGTGTTGAATTACAGGACCATGGGAGTTGTAAAATTTAAGGAAAGCTACTGGGGGTATAATACAAATGTTCCATGTTTGAATTTCAATACGAAACTCGTACGGAGGAAGATGAATTCCAATAAATGTGTAATGATCATAATAATCCATGTATAAGATTATGAGTCAATCCTAGTAAATTCTTGTCTAAATGTTGTTTATGTATGACTTCGTGTATTCCGTTTATTTTGGTTCCTACTTCATCCATGGAATCCAACTTTTATGCAAAACGAAATTAAAGTATAATTCGGTAATCAAGTTTGATATATAAATATTTAATGTCTCAAACTACCCGTCTTGACCATATTTCCATTAATCGTACTGAATTATCTAGATAAGGAAGTAGAATGTAATTATACAAGTTTATTACATCAACTGTTTTCGTATGACTGATAGAGAAACACGTTGAACGTAAGGGTTGGGAGTAACAAATACATATTTAAATGACATTATTTCTGGGAAATGGACGAAGGGTAAACCTACATCTGACATAAGTTTGTTAGGGAGGGCCATGGATACGATGAAGGTTCCCTTAAAAGGGATGTTTTTGAGGGAGAGGCCCATTGTGTTTCTTTCGTTATGCCTGTCATTTGTTTTCTTCGGGTAACGTAATTAACTTCCCGCGGGAGACTTCCTTTTTAGACATCGAAAAATATCAATAACATTTATACGAACATCACTTATTAAAAAAGTTAAAAAAAAAAAAAGAAGTTTTCAGAATTTTATATAATGTATTTTTCCTTATAGATTTTAAATTGTAATAATGTTTCTTTAATAGGAGAAAAATGCAAATAACCCTATATGCTTCCTCCCCAACTTTGATTTAATTGTGATATACTTTATAAACTTTCAAATGCTACGTATTGCTTTGATCAATTGATAAATAATCCTTAAATAATCGCTTAAATTTTGACTTATAATATACAAACATCCCTCAAATTTATTGTAAATCCAGCTGTTACAGAGGGCCTTCGGTAGAGCCTAGAGGAAAAAAGATTCATTACAATATGCACAATGGATAAGTACTAATTAAGTTTGGGCAAATGATAGTAATAATCGGTAAATTTTAAAATGTTCACCACTCGTAATAGTGGCTAAGTTCACGTGGTATTAGTGCATCTATAGGCAATGTCTAGCCGCAAAAGCAAGCTAAGTTCGAATCCTCTCATCATATTTTGCACTCTTTCCACTTGACTATGCATTAATTATTTGATGAAGCATTTCACAGTCATAACAATGCCTTTAGCCTTACATTACAGAAGAAGTTTCATTACGAATCAGACTCTCTGTTTTGAGCGTGTGTCCCTATAAATAATATGCAAATATTTGGACAAGAATTTGATTATTTAATTATGGAAGTTTTTTCCATAAGATTAAGTGTGTGAGTATTTTTGGTAAAAACACGCTGATTTTGTCCGATGCTTAATATAGATTCCTCAAGTATTAGGATGATAATCGAGAGATTTGTCCATTTAGTGCTAATTGAAGGTTAAACAAGATAAATTAAGAAAATACAATATGAAGTTCGGACTTAAAAAATTTTGAATAATATAAACTCAATCGAGCTTAGAATTTTAGAATTTAAGCTTGAATTAAGGTATTACTCAATTCAATGAGCTCAAGCTTTGATTGGTTAAACTTGTCTAGCTCATATATTTAAAAAAAAAAAAAGATTTTTTTTCCTAATTAAAATAACAATAGTATCCAAGTTCAACTTCAATTTGACAAAATTTTATATTTAACTTGAGCTTAACTAGTTTACGGTTAATTATACTAAATGCCATGAAGATTGAGCTTGACTCAAAACTTTAGTAATTTGAGTTTAAGTTTGACTTAGTTATTATCAATTTGAATTCAAAAAAGTATAAAATCAAATTCAAGTAGTTTAACAGGATATTTGACTTATTTACACCACTAAATAATCAAATCAAAACCTAACTCCACTCCAGAGCCGTATTGCATTTTAGTTACAGTTGGAATGGATTGTTTCTATTTTTGCCTATAAAAATCAGACAAAGAAATGCCAAATTGAATGCAGCGTATTGTGTCCCCGTGCAAGCCACCTACGGTATTGGAGCCGCACCACACGGGAAGGGATGTTCAATAATGCACCTATAAATTATAGGAATGTTTTAGGCCATCACATGAAAAACTTTTTCGAATTCGATGCATCCTGTATTTATCTTTTACGTATTCTACTCTTTTATACGTAACACCAGAAGTGATGAGTTACGTCTGTTGACTATAATAGGTATGGATAAATAAAATTCTTAACATTTAAAAATATTTGCGATCACCCGTGATTATTTCTCTTAATATGACGGTATTTCTTATTTTTTCTTATCCACTGCTAAGTTTTGTACACGTAATTATATCGCTCATCATTTTTGTATCTTCTAAGCTCTTTCATAACCGGTTCCTTTAATTTTTAAAAATTAGTAAGTCAACTTTATTAATATAACCAGATTATTTTGTGATTTTCTTTCCCCCTTATTTTATTACTTTTGCTTATATCTCAAGTTTCGTGGGAATGATTGTTCTCTTTCTCTGTCTTTATTCTAGAGATAACTATTGAATTCGTCTTCACCAGTTTCTTGAGTTAGACATAAATGCAACTTCTGTTTGTAGATCAATCATAAATGCTTCCCTAAGTAAAAATTAGGCAGCCTTAAGTCACCCAATACCTATTTGGACCGAAAAAAAAAAAAAATTTTATAGCAATAAGACACTACCAGAATCCAAAAATTTTGCGAAAGCATTTATAAAATTTAAACATATTAGTGAAATGATATAATTTAAAATAAATATAAATTATATTTTTATATATAAAAGTTTTATTAGTACTTACAAATCGTATCAATTTACGTAACGTATTAATACTATCAAAATAAATATTTTTATATCACCTAACATATTTCTCCTTTAGTTTGAAAGAATAAGTCAGCTATTATCTCTAAATTGGTTTTCTTTCTCGATTACATTTATAACATTATTCTTCCCATTTTGTTTCATTCTTTCTGTGTTTATACTATTTTGCAAGGTATAGGAAATGAGAAATCGAACATATTTCATTTCAATTTAAAAAAAAAAAAGAAAAAGAAAAAGAAAAAGCGTTCATGCTAAATAGGTTATTGTAGCCTTGGTTCTAATTGTACTATATCTGAATACATATCGAATACATATTTATTGCAACTCTTTTCTTTCATTGCCCCCTTTATTTTGCGATTTATTTCATTAACGATATAAGAATTAAAAACTTACCTTTGGCAATATTAATATGTCGAAAACGAGATAGCTTCAAATTCATTTGGATAATATCAATTTGCGTGTCATTACGTCTTTATTTAAGTGGCGTCATGGTTATGGCGCATCTAGATTGGCATGGCAGAGCATCAGAATGAAATGCCTTTTTTTGGCCCCCTTTTTTAGGCCTCCCTTTTTCCGCTAAAGATGAGCTTTATAATACTGTGAAAAATAAAGGCCGATAGGGCTACTGCCCTTAAAAGGCGAAAAATAGATATTTATAACTCTCTTTTATATTAATCATACATTTTATAAAAATAAAGTGTAAAAGAGATATGTAAGTTTTTACATAATCTAAGTCCTGTAAGTTGTTGGCCAATTGATATGAACTCCGTTCTCCTTTGGGGATTGAATAAGTTTGAGTTCCCTCCTCTAATTGGGTGGAAAAAAAAAAAAAAGAAAAGAACCATTAACAAGTAAAAAGAAAAAAGAAAAAAGAAAAACTCAATATTTTGAGAAACGACTCGATAATAGTATATATTATGTGTTATGTATATGTAATGTATAAATATCAATAAAATGTTAATATACATAATATATATAAATCAAAGTGGTAATAGGATATTTAATTGGTTTTTAGATACCGTACATACCTAACGTAACGTATGAGATATAATATTTGATAAATCTTATATGAAATCTCTCTCCCACCTCGTATCGATCTAGCATTTCCATTTATAGTATATACACACTAGGGTTTGAATCATTTCGTGCCGCACGTTTTTTCGATGATGAGGTTCAAGGAAAGAGCGTGAGTTCAAAGTTTTTGGCTTTAGCATCCACCGTACTTTTATTAGGTAAGCAATTCTAGGTGACATCAAAAGCATTGGATAAGGTTCTAGCCTAATAAAATGGTCGGTAATGAAAGTGAATGGCGGCGACGACGTTGGATGGATGGTGATGGACCAAAGCTTATTGCGTTGCATTGTCACCGCTTGCACATAATCCTCTATACGTACAGTATCCTTCGTTTTATCTTTACATGTGTAATGTTTCATTGGCCAAGAAAAACAAATTTAGCATGCGTTTAGGTCCTTAGAATTAGTACCTTATTCAACTGTGAAAAGTAATAGCTCTCAAAGAGTTGGACATGTCTCCTCTTGGAAATGCTTGTATGTCAATGTTAAACATAGAAAGTGCTAAACGCTCTTGTATCTTCTACTATGCCGCTCTTCTAAGAAAATTATATACAATACATTTATTTGTAAGAATATGTCTTCTCTCAAATACTTATGGAATTACTATTTCTATGTTTGGTAGAACAAAACTACATCATATGTTTAGATCCAACAGTTAAACTCGATTAGTATACAAATCCTATATACATTCTTGAACTCATTTAAAATTAAAATTTCTTATACTAGTTCTTTAATTTTAATACCTACTCACTTTAATCTTTTCTTTATTGTCCACCTTTGAAAAGCTCTCTCTCATATCATCTTCTAGTACCTCTACTTACAATCTCTTGAGTTGTCATTATTTTCTCTCTCTCTCTCTCTCCTTTTTTTTTTTTTAAATTTTGTTGTCCATTTTCCAGTTTCAATAAAAGTAACACTCTTAATTTTATAATTCCTTCTATACTCTATTTTTAACATGATTTTCAAGCTCTACTTATGTTTTGAAACTCATTTACAAGGTATATCTTATCTGTACCTAATCTCATTAGTAAGACTACTTGGTATTATGCATAAAAACCAAATTGGATGTAAGAAATAGGTTTTACTTTAGTTAGTCATGGCATGAAAGTTGCCCTACAAGATAACCTTATAAATTTTTGTTTAACTTATTCATATATGACTAAGAATCTAGTTAAAGGTAGATTCTTGAGTGGCTATTTTACATTGGACTTATCTATACTTAGCATATTTATCCTAAAAATAGAAAGCAGTTTTTTGCAAGCATTTTTATAGGCTTTGATATAGTTTTTTTTTTTTTATAAGCACTTAGCTAATTGAAGACAATATTGGACACATGTTTGTCAAATTTAGAATTCATAGTTACAAAATATTTATTTTAGAATTTTCTTAATTAATAAACAGATTTGATCTAGACATGAAATACACTTGTCAAATAAGTCAAATTATTAGTCTAGAGTCTTAGTATGGGCTGAGGTTTTCAAATATGAACCTATAGCTAATATGAATTGCTAGTCTTAATTGCTTTTATATACTATTAGGGTAGCAATATTCTAACAGCAATGACTATTGTTGTCCATAGTGCTTTTCTTTTTCTTTTTTTTTTCCTTTTTTAGGAGGCCCAGTGATGAGGGGGCTACTAACATCATACACTAGCCTATTAAAGGGGGTTATTGTGATAATGGTAGTCTAGTGGATGCTGACTATTAACAGTGGTAGTTAGAGTTATGTTCGTAAACTTAACAGGCTAACCTAATCCATCTTGCTTTAGCATGTGGGAAGCCATCATGATCCATATAATAAACGAGTATAGAATTTGTCATCCTTAATCCAATTGCATGGGTTGGTGAATTAAATCAGCTAACTCATCAACCTAGCTCATTTAACCCGTTTATGTGTCTTAGTTGGTTACACGAGTTAACATAGCCCATTTAATTTATTTATGCGTTTTATTGTGTTATATTGACAACCCACAACCTATTAATAATTAGAATTTTACAAAATGAAAAAGTCATAATGGTCGTGTATCATTTTCATAATAGCATAATGAATTGACTAGATATTTTACCCATAATGTGGTTATTACAATTATAACATCTTCATAACATGGATATTATAAAATGATGGAAGGACAAAGAGATGAAAATAGTGAGGAAGATGGAAAGACTAAGTGAAGAAAGTAAGAAATAAGAGACAAGAAGATGATGACGATGAATGATGATATGTGGCTAAGGTTTTTTAGTTTATCAAATTGAAGTAAAGTGACTCAGTGATTTTGTATTGTTTTGTGAATGTGATATTTGGCAAGGTTAAGTTGTGTTGCACTTTTTTAAATTTCTTTATGTTTGTGGGTTAGCTAAGGATTAAAATAGTTGACTCACTTTAATCTGTAAGTTAAAGGGATCAAACTTATTTGGCTTGCTTTTTAAACAAGTTAAGAAATTTAAGCTAACCTGGTTTATATAACTTTAATAGCAATGATTTTAGAACTTTTGATGGGAAGAATGCAAGGGTTGTAACGTCGGTCAAGTAAGGAGTGAGCTTTCCCTTACCTCCTACAGTTAAATATATGTATTTTGAAAATAGCAAGAACTTTTTATCTCGTGAAATGCTCATTTATCTAAATACTCAATTCTATCAACGCAGTATACTATGCCTCCATTCACTTTTATTGATTGTAATAGAGACACAATTGAATCTCTACTCATCAGAAATATGATGGATTAGTGATAAACTATTGCTTTATGTAGTTGAATAAAATTATACAATATTGCTAAGGAGTAAATGAATTAAAGAAACACCCATATCTTTTAGAACTATAAGCCTATACCCTAGCCACTATCCCTCATCTTAAACCCTAGCCATCAACCACCAAATGCCAACCACCAGCCATTACCACCAATTAACCGAACTAATTGCCACTGGATTTGTAAATGACCAAGGATGAGCCGAGCGAATTGATGCAACCCAGTGATGCGAATTAAGGTCCAGTGCCATGCTAGTTGATGGTAAGAGTCATGGGCTTGGTGCCATCGTGATCCTAGTGTGAGTGCAAATTGTAAGTGTGGTGCAAGTATAAGTTACAGATCCAGTGCAAGCTGTAGGTTTGGTGCAAATGCTAATCATGGGTTTTGTGCGTGTGCATGCGCGACTCGCGAGTCAATATGACGTGAATGTGGATTCGGCGGTTGAAGGTGGTGGACATAGCGATTGCACGCGGTTATGGTGTGATTGCCGGATAAATAATTCTTTAATAAAGCAATTTAAGGAATGGAGGGAGAAAAAAAAAAACTATTTCTCCTCTTTTTACTCAAATAAACAGACTATACATGAATGAAAACATGATAGAACATCTAATCCACACCGATAAGTTTTCTTTTTCTTTCCTTTCTTTTTTATTTTTTTTTATCTTAACGTATATTTGTCTGGTGTTGATGCAGTGGAAGTTACGCGTTTAACGTAAATTAGCTATAAAGTAACGAATTCCAAACGATTATAACAGTACGTAGGAGCTGCGTCCAATTGTTCCACACGACGATGATGCCAGCTTTCGTTGTATTTAAGATATATTGTTTCCGGTCGTTGGTCGAATAATTTGGAAATATTATGACACCATAGATTAAATCTTTGGTATATAGCATACTCAACCTCAGGTGACGATGGCAATTTGGTGAAGACAATGATTGCTACATAGGGTTCAACTCAAAATTATGACAAGAAGACAAGCTAACTTCTTCTAAAATTTAATAATTCGAATCAAATCGTGCTTCTTCCTTCCTTCCTTCTATGTGCAAGAACCGATAAGCTAATGATGTTTTTTATGAAAAAAAAAAAAAAAAAGCAAGTGAAAAAAAAGTCAAAAAGAAAAATTAAATGTTGGGAAAAGAAATTATGAATACAATATTATTATAAAATTTTAAAATAATTTAGGAAGAAAAATGAGCTCGAGCTATAATGTTATTGAGGATTATTTTGTCACTCAAATAAATATCAAATTGGCTAAATTCTTCAATCATTGAGTTCTTCTAAAAATTGATATTAATTGGAAAAAATTTTAACTTCCAACAATTTGAAATAAAATTCCATTAACAACAATTGAATACAAAGTTACATTAAATATTAATGTCCACCAAAATTTTTATGCTGAAATTTTCAGATTGCATTTAAACAAATTTAACGTGGAAAACTAATATATGACAAAAAAAAAAAAAGGTTGAATTTGAATTTGAATATTAAATATGAAATGATTAAGTATTTAATAATAAATACATTACTTTTGCACTTAGAATTTTGGGAATTTTGATCGTCAGAGATATGAAAAGAAATAAATCCAATTAACCTAGGTTTACATTTCCTTTTATTGGTAGTAGCACTTCATTTTGTGTTCATCAACGTATTATATTTTAGCCCAAAATGGGAAAAGGAAAAAAAAAAAAAAAAAAAAAAACTACTACAATTTAGCCAGTGTAAAGCTTTCGGGCCTCTTGTTTTGTCCAATTCTTGATTGTGTTCGGGCCGTTGAAACTGCCGTACAGGGTTCTTCTAATCTGGGCGGAAGAAAAGCTTATCAGTATGTCAAAAGCCCAACCTGCTCATAACCTCAATTTCTTCAAGCTCTATATCAATGGAGAAAGCCTTCTCCGTTAATTTTGATTGTTAGTTTATTTACTAATGTGATGAGGCCTGTACACAAAAATAATAAAAGATATGTCGGATGTGTAACGGTTTTTAGATTTTTTTTCGATATTTATTACAATTGAAGTTCTGTAATTATCAAATATTATCCCCATAGTCTGAAGAGATTGTTAATACTAGTGGCCCATGATGGTTAGTGATGATATGGTGCATTAATAATAGAAAATACTAGTAGTAAAATGATATTGCGCTTCTAAAACTAGAAATAATTTTTCCTATTTTTTATCAATATTTTCCATGATGATTAATCATTATTACTAACTATTGGTTCTACCTTTTTCATCCCTAACAAAAGATATTAGAAATTATATTTTTTTTTTTATTTTTTTTTCCTACTGCAAGAATGAAGAATTCTAATTTGATCCATTTCATCAAAATATCATGTTCATACCATTAAAATATAAGGCTCGATTAAAAAAAAAAAAGTTCAAAAAAGAAATCGGAAGACCTTTTCTTTTCTTTTTTTTTTCTCCCGAGACGAAGACACTCGTAGTAATATTTTGTTTACTTAGAATCAGTCTTTCATCCTTCTAATGGAATAATCAAATATTAGATCCTCCGTAAGAAAGTTCACTCCCTTCAGCAGAGTTCTTCCTTTCTTTCCCGTTTACATCTTTTTGGTTTTCATTACAATCACTTTTTTTCGCGTCAAACTTAAACTTGGGTCTTCGTAGTGATTTTATTTTCTTCAGATGGGAATATTTGTCAACTAAGCCCAAATGAATTGCACGTCTTTGACTTTTGATGAAAGCCCAGTTTTAGGGGTTTTTGACTTCTAATTAAAGCATAAAAATTAGCAGAAGAAGATGGGTAACATAGTGACTAAATACTGATAAAGTTTAAACACAAGATAGTGATAATAATTAATTTTTACAAAACTATTCACATACACTATTATATATTTAGATTTTATTAATACTTACGTAACATTTAAATATATATGTGACGGATGATACATCAAGGGTTTTCTCTAAGTTGATAACTTTTCTTGCATAACAGTATGAAAGCCCCTCTCTTTTTATAGCCATAGCTTGATATTAACGTTAATAAATTATTAGCATCTTAACTCGCATGCATAAAAAATCTTACCTAGGATGCGACCTTCCATGAATAAGCATACACCGAAAAGTATTCATTAACATATTCCTTCAAAATTTTAGAGGAAGCTCCAAATTTAGGTCATTTAAGTCCCCTATACATATGTTATTACACCATGTAAGAAAAGTTTGATTGAATTAAAAAAAAAAAAACTTATGAAACTTTAATGACTTATTTAAAATATAAATATCTTGATTGAATTTTGATAAAAGTTCAAAGGTGTTAAATAACTAAATTTAAATATGTACAATTTAATGCACTCATCCCTAAATTCAATATTAGGTTGACACCAATTTTGTTACCGTTTCTCACTTTTTCAATATGGGTGAACAACTAATGTGATATATACCTAGCGATGTAAACGAGCCAAGTGAAGTTAAGTTGAGATTTTGTAAAACCCGATAGAAAAAAAAAAAGAAAGGTTATATAATAATAATAAATTTTAAAAATAAAAAAATAATGGAATGAATATAATAATATAATAAGGGCTTGAAGACTTAGTATGTTATGTAAATAGATACTAGGTGCCAGAGGTAATGTTGTCATGAGAAAAGATCTAAACATTGGTATGGTATATAAATAGGTTTTAAGTACTAAGGACAAACCTATCCAAGAGAAAAGTCCAAACCAATACTTTTTCCCTTACATTATTTTTTCTCTTCCACTATTCTATATAGTTTCTTTTCGTGTACCCTACAAAAAAAAAAAAAAAAAAAAAAACTTAAAGAAAAACTCTCAAGAACACCTATAAGTACGTAGTCAAGGAGTTATAAGGTAAAAATCAAAGCAAAAAGTGGGTTTGCAAAGGAATACTCGAAATTGGGTAAGTTGCTACTCATTCTTTGAAAAAATTCGGATTTGGGGATTAAGGTATAAGAAAATTGACGAATCTTTAAGAAAACACATGGATACAATAAGATTGAGTAAGTCTTTCACCTATATAACATAGACATTCGTTTTTCTTTAAGGGGATGTTATAAAAACCATAAAGATTTTTGTTTTTGCAGCTTCACACATTAATAATTCGAGTCTAGGGCGTTTCATATCAAGAATTACACGTAAGTATTGTTCTTGCCCTTTTTTTTTTTTTAAAGAATTCTTAGTTTGTAATTTTGGTGTAGGTTTAGCATAAGTGATTGATGAGGTAGATGGGAATGATGGTGATGTAGTTATGATATAGATTACATATTGGTAGTGTTGTGGAGTGGTGTTGGGAAGTGAAGTGTGTATGTATATTGTGCGGTAGCGTGTGTGTTTGTCTGTGCAGTCAGGTGGTGTATTTATATTATGGGATGTTGAAAAATGTAAGGAAGGATATAAAAAGATATGTAGAGTACGGTTTGGAAACTCGGATATTGAAACAAAGGGTTGAATAAAAGCAAAAGAGTGTTGACTTGAGTTAATGATTAATGAATTGAGTTTTGAATCTGGTATCGTATTTGTGACCAAGTGTTAGGAGTTACGTAATGCCAAAACTCGTTGAGATAAGAGTACCAGGTATGGGTTATGTGTTTGTTGATTGTGTATACTAAACTAATGTACATTAACCAGACGTAAATGAAACTTAGACTTAACTATTTGCTACTTGTGCTTGGCTTTGACCACTTATTAGTAAGGTCAAATGGTGTTAGTGAGGCACCTGGTTATCTTTACATGACGCTATCCCCGGTAGAGTCCAATACTAAAATGACCCAAGTAGATCTAGGATGGTTTTTGGCACTCTAGTGATTGGAGAGGACCTAATACCAATACCTATGTAGTATTTATATATTATATGTATAGGGGTCATGAGTAACCTCAAGTCTCAAGACGTTGGGATAGTGCTACTTGTGGACTTAAATTACTGAATCTAGTCAATTATTTGTTGCATTTATGACTATTACTCATATGTGTTTAGCTTGTTAAAGATATGTTCATACGCATGTGTGTGGTATTTTGTATTGGGCTTTAGCTTACTCTGTGGGGGTTGTTATTTTTTAGTTATAAGTTCAGGGTATGAAGTTTATGGTGAAACAGTAAGGATAGCATAGTTTAGCTTTAGGAGTGAACTGTTGAGGATCATATATATTGTTTCATGTTACATATATTTGAGGACTATTGATTGTTTGAAGTCGCCTGTGACTCTTTTAGATGATGTTACTTTAGGTTGTTTGTTTAGAGTTATATCTTATTCAAGTTTATTCACTTGTAATAGTTAGGTTCGTTACTATTATGGTATGTGGAAATTTGGGGGTTGAAATTCCACTTTAGTTCATATTTAAGGTTATTAAATTGTGAGTCAACAGATTTCATGTTATTAATTTGTGAATCTTAGCCAGGATGTAGGTTTCTAGATGCCTGATGTGTCAATCAAAGTTAGAGATGTCACGCTCCGAAACGATAGAGTCGTAACGGCCCCGCTTTATAAACTATTCTAAGATAGAAGTTGGCTTTACAATTGTTATCCTAGATCTGATCTATAAGGCATCCACGACTAACCCGCTTTGAAGTAAATAGTTTGTAATTTAAATAAATTATTTACCTAAGAAAGTGAGGAATTATATATATACACTATAATTCTGTTATTACAATTAAAGTTTACAATATTTCACCGTAATATATTTCCTAGTTATTATATTATTCAGAAATAAAAAATTCTATAATAAAAGCTTAGATCTTAAAAATATATGTTTATTCTTCAAATGTTTTTCCTCACTCCTCAGGATCCAGCAGTTGCTAGCTTTAGAGTAGTTGTAAGCCGCTTTAGAGTAGTTGTAAGCCACTTCTTAGTCAGCACCTGTACGGTGTCAGTAAGTTAAGATCGGAGATTTAAAACTATACCATAAACACAATAAGGTTATCAACCAACTTATTAGTTGCAATGCATGTTCAAGCAAATGCCATTGCACGACGTTGTCTGACCTGTCGTGAGATTAGAGAAATTGCGCCCACTCTAATCTGGGTTGAGGAGTTGCCATTAATGCAACAGCTCATGACCAAACTCAAACTTGTGTAATAGAGATATTGCTCCTCCTGCGATTACCTTTGAACCATTGATTTTACCCTCACTGTGACCTCTTTATCTGTCACTTAGTTCGATTAAGGATGAAGAAGGGACCCTTTGTAATCTTACGCTATCCCTTTCGAGGAGGTCGGTATTTGGCCGGAGAATACTAAGTTTCCCTTAATGGGTTGCCATGCAAGTCCGATTATGATTACAAGTCGTATATTTGATTAGGTCCAGTTTAGGGTAATTAATCATTTCATACAAATCATACAATACATGCTAAACAACAAATAGAATCATAGCATCACTCATAATCAAGCACATGCACACAACCAACTATCTAACAAGCACAACAAAGTATAATCTCAAGCCTCCAAAATATAGCAACGTATTAATCCTAACTTACCTCGACTCTTCGCTCACTCACTCGAGGTCCGACTCGCTCAGGCCATCGCCGATCATCTCTATAATATAAACGTGGTTTCAGTTTTTCATATAACTATTATAAGTTTGTTTTATCCTATAACGCTTATTGCTATGTTTTGTTTAGGGTTTAATATACCTAATTATCTAGGTCTTAAGTCTTTTACAATTATTCTAGGTTTAGGGTTAGGTTCGGGTTTGGTTTCCGCATCGATTTCTAAATTAGGTTCTAATTCGATTTTTAAGTATTATTTTATACCCAAATTCTAGAAATTCGTTTCAACTCATAATGTGAGATTAATCATATTACTTCCAGATATCCTAAATACCATCATTACTTTTAGTCAGTATTTTATTCCACCTGGTACACTTAAATCCTTATTAGTGTATCAAATTTACTCCTGATGTAAGAAATTTTTACATTTTTTATATAATTACATAAATTCAAGTTTTCTATCAGTTTTATTATATATCCCTATTATTTATATAATATCAATTTTTATCATAATATTTTCTATTTATTATTTTCCCAATAATTACATATTATGTATATAATACACTTCTAATATTTCTATCACTCTAATTACCATCTCCCAACATCAATTATCATTT